>SZWC01012436.1:45742-62449 GCA_023375785.1 Penium margaritaceum | reverse complement strand
CTCCTCCTCCTCCTCCTCCTCCTCCTCCTACTCCTCCTCCTACTCCTCCTCCTACTCCTCCTCCTCCTCCTACTCCTCCTCCTCCTCCTCCTCAGACAACTAGTTTTGTCGTCGCACAAGCACTCGTCTTTTTTCCTCTCCCAGGTCTCCATTGTTACCCCCATGCTTTTCTGTGAAGTGCCGAGAGCCTTGCAGGCAGATTCTAGCCCCCAACATCCGCTTCCTTCCCTCCGATAGCTAGGTAGAAGAAAGTGGGGAAGACGAGGAGGGGTAGAAGAAAAAGAGGTGGAAGAAAAGTGGAGAAAATGATAGGAGAGTAGATGAAGGAGGGGCAGAAGAATCCTTCCTGCTATAAGTCGCCTTCGTCCACGGAAAGCAACAGCGGCAAATCCGACCCGTGATGATAATCCCCGACTCGTGCCGAGCCGCTGGCGGCCAGTCGTGGCGCGGGCTTGGCCCCGCAGTCGCCCTCGCTTGGCCCCGGCTGACACTTTCTCGGGAGTTTCCGCCGCCGCGAGGAAGAACCGCTGNCGCTGTCGGCTTCGGCGAGAGCGTCCTTGGCGAAGCGCGCGCGAAGGGCGGTGCGCACTCGGCGGCTCCAGCCCTCCTCGGGAAGCAAGTCGGCGGCGCCGCCGAAGCGCGAGCGCAACCCGGCGGCCGCGGCTCCCAGGCCCGCGCTGCGGTCCAGCGCGCGCATGCTCCCGCGCACGTCCGGACCGTGCTTTATTCTTCTGCCCGTGAACTCCTGGACGCTCTGCGACGCCCCCATGTTGTGCGCGGGTTTTGGAATCTGAGGGCTTTCTTTTCTGGGGCGGATTCGGAGGAAGCACAAGCCGTGGCGTTTGACCAGGGTGGGGAGAGGAGGGGGGTCCCAAATGTGGGGCGAAGGAAGGTCAGAGGACGGCGAGAGAAGAGAGCCGACGCATATCTGCAGCTGTCGGCGTCATCGGCTGCTTCGGCGACGGCTAGGGACGAGCTCCTGGGCCGTCGTGCTTGGGTCGGGCTGCTGATTCGGGCTGCTGAGCAGGGCGGCTAAACGGGGCTGCTGAGGTGGGCATGCTGTTGCTCCTAGGACGTGCTGCCACTGAGGTCGACGGTCCACTGGCACGGCTCGGTGCAACAGGTGGTGGTGCGGCGAGGCGAATTCCGCTGTTGAAACGCGAGACGATGGAAGTTGGCCGTGAGGAAGACAAGACGTTGGGCCGAAGGAAAAAAAGAGATGACGGGAATCCCGAGGAGCTCGCTGTGCGCATGGCGCGGCCAAGCTGCGGTAGACGAAGGCGGAGACTGAGGGAGGGGTGGAGAACGTAGAGCGGAGGACGACGGTTGGGTGAGGTGGCAGGGGCGGCAGTGGGAGATTCGATGACTCATGGTTGCGCCTAGGAGGCGGTCGGTAGGTAGCGCACAACGGATCGATTTGGGTCAATTACTTCAAATTCTGTGTGGCAAAGGGCGCCAGAGATTAACATTTGCGGTAGTGGTTTCCAGCCCACTACTCTGTCTCGACTAAGCCGAAGTGAGGTGTCAATGGGGTTATCTGAAAGTTCAACCAAAAAACTAGTCAAGGCACTAGGTATCAACCTCTGTTCCTGAAGTACATACCTTCAAAATTTATTAAAGAACTAGACATGAGGAGAGCCTATGTGAAAGCAAAAGTTTTGTGTTCATTCAAAAAAACGTGGTCTTTGTCTAAGCAAACGCATATGGATAAACTGTTCTTGTAATTAGAATGAGATTATGGGGTTGCATAACTACAACGTATCACTACTTCACTTTGTTGTTCATTTCATCTTAGAAACAAATAATTGTTTTGGGGATTCACATAAATTTTCAACCTAGGAGATTGAAATAATTTTATTCATTTGCCCATGGTAGTTTGGGATGTCTTCCACATATGAAGGCTTCATTCTAGTGAAAACGGTGTTCTTTGTTAAATTTTTGTAATGCAAAAGCTAAGTGGGGCATTTAATAAAATAATCATAAGGCGAATGAAATCATGTGGCATGACACGAGCACAAAATCATGGGCACTTCTTACATACAAACATCATGGGAAAACTTTCTCAGGCTCGTAACCCTAGACCTTGGGCTCCAACATGAAGTAAGCGTAGTCCCCAACTGCCACGTGCTCGAAATTCTTCTTCACGACATGCACCTATCCCTCCAGAAACCATGTTCTAGTTGCTTAACCAATGGGCCCAACCACAAAACATTCAACACACTTTCATGGCTTTCATGTGACGCATGCCTAGATTAAGGTGCACTGCCTCCTCAAGGTGCACACCCACCTAGTAGCATTTCCAAATTTCACACCTACAAAGCATCTTCTATTTGTCCTCACCAAATTGAATCTTCTTGGTGACATCAGCTGGGACATAAGAAATCATACCATGGGTGGTGTTCATGGATCCATGCCGTAAAGCCCTCACTTTCTTGAGCCTACAGTGTAACTAATACAAAACAATGTTCGTGTCTCCAAAATCAAAATTGTGGTCTCAAATGATCTCTATGAACCAAGGCTCAAGTACCATGACAAATGCTTTTCTCATTGTGTCAAAAGATGCCAACTGTTTTGTGAGAAAACAAAGTGCCACACGCTTACATGTAGCACCATCTCCAGATATGGATCAACTTTAGGAACGAGCGCCATGCCCTCATACCTTATTCCCTTACACTCTACCCCCCCCCCTTAAAGGGTGAAGGTCTAATGTTTTTAAACGAATAATCAGGTTGAAAGAGTGTGACCAATTTATCTTTGTATTGAGAATAACTGCACTTTCCTAAGGCACTAGACGAGAGTCCAAAATTTCAGGTAAGATGTAGCACAAACTAAGTGAATAATAATGTTTTTATGTATGAGAAGCGAGCCAACTCTCCTCATACACTACCCCAATGCATACGGGCATTTAGGGGGTAGCGTTTAGCATTTCAAAAATGTCAAAATTACGCACCACGTCCATGATCACTATCTTGTGTACATGTGATGAGGGCAATGAATTCAAAGAAAAACCCCATGAGGGTGAATGTCATACACTATATGTATAATAGAAATCAGGAAATCAATGTCTTCATTTTATATTTGGGTATGGAAAATGAGCACATTATCCTCACACACTTCCCCCATATACAAGACCCCTAATAGGACTGGAGGTAAAATGTTCCAAAACATAACCATATGCACGTATTGTTTGATTTGTGTGTTTTTGTTGTGAAACAAATTGTACTACCCTCAAAAACTATCCTTATGGAGTAAAAATTACACAAAATGTGAGATTTTAATTCCATTTATGCCCAATCACCCCAAATTCATACACTTCATAATGTGTGTACAGCACTCAAACATATGGTGGGAATACTTTTAGGAATATAACCTAGCCAATTGTAAATGTTTCCAGGAAATTACTGGAAACAATTATGTTCACAATTAGTTTTGTGTACATGAACACAAGTTTTTCTTAGATTTTGATGGAGAAATGGATGCAATTTGTTTTTAAAGATTCTTAAAAAACAATTGTCCAGAAACACTTAAGCACATGCTTTAATCATTTTGCACCTACTGTGTTCTTTAAGTTAAGTTCATGTTATGATTGTAGTTAAGTCACTCACATTGATTCGTACTACTTTCTACCATCTCCCAATCAAAAACATTTCTGTAGGTATCGAGAAAAATGCTACACAGTCGTCACGATTTGTTTTTGTCGATGCTCGACCCACCACCCCCCCTTCAGGTAGCCCGAATTTGTATCGAGGGTGTATTGGGAAGTGTATCAGAAGGGGGGGCGATTAAATACACATGTGAGTTAATTCACTTGTGTACATCTTGGTGAGTACTCACGATACACTCCCCGATACACTCCCCCAATACACTCAAAGTGTTTGGGGGAGGGTCTCATTGGCACATATTAAGATTGTCATCACGATGTGGCTAGGACATTTCTATTGTGATCTTGTTCATAGTTTGCAACCCGAGCACCGTTGCATTTGAGCAATCGACGACGTTCGCAAACATTGGATGATTCTAGAAAAGAAAAAATGTTTTTCTATTAGATTTCCACTGGCTATAATTAGCAAGAATCCATCCAAGGAAAATCCCAGATTTAGAGAGGGGGGATGATCGATACCCCCTCCTCCCCCTCCCGCAATCAAAATGGATATAGGTAGTGTATTTGGTTCTATATCATGAGGGGGTTCACAACAATACACACGTGTACAAATTCACTTTTGTACATTTTTTAGCGGATTCCTCATACACAACTTAATACAAACCCCCAATACAATCGAAAGGGGGGAGGGACCTCTAGACAATGCGTGGTTACTTGGTTTGAAAAATGTGAATACCTTTTAATAGTTATGCTCCAGCCCTTGTAACATTCGGTTATCATATCCCGTCAGATGACTCAAATCTACGGCTTAGATTAAGCTTCGTGTATTGGATGTTGTGTATAAATGTGTATTTATATGAGTTCGTACTGGATACACCTTCCGATACACTCTCTAGATACACTTTTCTTTTTCAAGAGGGGGGGGGGACTCATCTTCCCCCCCCCCCACTACTCAAAGTATATTGGGGGTGTGTATTAGGTATTGTATCTAGAGGGGTGCCCAATGAATACACAAGCGTAGAAATTCACTTGTGTGCATTTTTTAGCTGTGTCCTCATACACACCCCGATACACAACACTGATACACTCCGGGGTGGGGGGGGACTCGTCGTCCCCCCCCCCCCCTCTTCTGAAAGTGTATGGGGGAGTGTATTGGGTAAGGTATCTGAAGGGCCACTGAATGAATACACAAGTGTGTAAATACACTTGTGTACATTTAGGACCAAGTTATGATACACTCCCCAATACACTCCCCGAATACACTCAGAGTGTTTATGGGGGGGAAGAGGGGTTTGATCGGGGTTCTCTGCCTTTTCTCCCTTTTCCAGGTGTTGTTGCTTTTCGACAATCGATGTCCTTGATTGAGAACAGTGCACTTAGAAAGACATACACAAGTGTTCTTGTGACGATGTCCTCCAATTACACTTATCAATACACTATTCACATACACTTTTCAGTTTGGGGGGGGGGTGGTACCCCCCTCCCAACTCAAAAATGTATTGTAGTGGTGTATTGGGTAGTGTATCTTGTGGGGGGCGCATGCAATGCACAAGTGTATAAATACACCAGTGTACATATTCGTGCTACTTCACCATACACTTCCCGATACACAACCTCAATACACTCGCGGTGAATTTGGGGGGGTCGGTCAGGCGAGATCAGAAAATACATTAATGTACATTTCTCTGGATCTCCACAATACACTACCTGATACATTTACCAGATACAATAGGGGGGAAGTCGACTTCGAGCGAATCTTTGAAGTGGTACTAGCGAACAATATCCAGGGTCACTGCAAGCCCATTTGTGTTGGTAAGAACAGTGTTTCCGCTCTGTGTTCTTTTAAACAATACTATGCTGAATAAAGTTTTCCTTCACAAATGTGGAGGACAGAACTAGGCAAGTAAAAACCAACGGATTTCATTTTGAGATTTTTGCAATATTCATGTTTAGGAATCACGTTTACGAATTTTAAACCCCCTCTGAATATAAAATTGATCTTGTTCACAAATACATTGGTGATTTAGCAAGTGTGTACACGTACATAAACTCCTAGGAAATGAAGATATGAGAGGAGTAGTAGACATAGGTTAGGGAGTGTAGAAAAGTGGGACGATTAACCATAACTCTTTGATTCATTAATAATGATCACTCACATGCATGATTACTTCATTTTTGGATGAAGAATAGACAGAATGCCCTCATACTTTATCCCCAATCACGCTCTTTGTCCATGTTGAGGCATAATGATCCACATTAGATAAGACATGAATTCATCGTTTGATCAGTTCAAGGCTTTATGAACAATATGCACAGAGTTCTCATATACTACTCCCACATGTTGAAATCTGCATTAAAGGCAAGGATCCAACATTCTACAATACATAGGGCACAAAAAAAATGCATGATCCTTTTTATATGCAAAACAATCACGCTATCCTCATAGACTACCCCCATGCATTCAATCTAAACTACGGATACATGTCAAACATCCCATAAAAGAAAACGTAATTCAATGAGGGTGTGATCAGTGTGTTTTACATGAAAAAGGAGTTCATTGCCTTCATACACTACCTGCATTCATTAGAACCCCTTTTCTAGTATGTACCAAACAAAATAATCACTAGTGGCCAATCGTGCAAGGTATGTTGTTACGGTTTGAAATTGAGAACAAGCAAAAATTCCTTACACAATATCCCCACACATTAGACCCTTTTAAAAGGGATGGATGATGAAAATTACATGTGAGGAAAACTTACACATTGAGTTCATGATTAATGAGCATCATCAGCCAAAACAAATATAAGCCCTCCACATCATAAACCCTCCATATGCTTTGAAGTTTGACATTCCAAAAAAGACAACATTGTGCATCAAGTAAATTAGTATCATATTTTTTTATGAAAAACAACCTAATTGTCCTCATGACCGCCCAAACATTTTGCATCCAACCAATAAAGGTAGAGGCCAAGTTTTCCATGGAAGACAACATAATGTATCTATAACATCATCATGCATAATATTCTATGGACAAAATGAGCCAAATTCCCTCATAAATTATCCCCACACATTAGACCCATACATAAAACTAGAACTACACCATTGCATTTCAGACGCATTTTTTGCATTATTCAGGTATGTTTGTGTGGGAAAAAATGAAACTCCGCAAACAATGGCCCCATGCACAAGGTTCACTAGAAGCGTGAAGGTTTGATGTTCAAAATTAGATAGAATTAAACACCAATTGCTTAAAAAATATGTATTTGTGAAGAGCAATAAGGTACATTCATCAAGCAGTACATTCTTGCACCAGACCCACTCATACTATGAACCAATAACTTTCTACATACGACCAAGTCACAAAAACATGTATTACTAGCATAGTCTTCAACCCTATTAGCACACTAGGCGTTCACATAAGGGAAGGGGCCCAACTTTTCATTTAAAGAGAGCATGCACAAAGAAATACATAAATGTGTTTTTACATGAGAATCAATAGCAATTAACTCAAACCCTATGTCCACACAGCAGATTCCCTATTGCAATGAGGGATCAAGATTTTATCCAAGAACTACTCATGCACAATGTGAGTGAAATGAGTTTTTTTCGTTAGAGATATTTGTTTTCCCACATATGGATTTCGCACCCATAAGACCCCCTTTCAAGGATGGGGGTTGAACATATGTTGCAAATGACCCTGAATTACTATGCTTAGAATTATTTTTAGGTGAATAGGTTAAAGATTAAACAAATTCACATGGGAATTGTACGAAAATGAGAGATGCATCATTACAACCTCATGATTGTCCTCATGATCGTTGATGATGTAAACTTGATATACAAAACAGTAGTGTGCATCATTCAAAGTCAGTTCATCAGATTCCTTGTCAAACATTTTTCATAAGGAAAAACATGAAAAAAATATGTGATCATAAAGTTTATGTGTAGATATGGATTAAGCCATTTTCATGCATTACTCCCATGTAGTGAACTCGTCCATAGGGGTGTACGTTGATTATTTCACATTGGATAAAACTATTTATTCTTTGTGTAGTTGATTTTTTAATGTATGCTATACAAGTGCACTAACCCAAGTAGTAGGTCCCTAATCAAAATCGAGATCTCAAATTCCATCACGCATCTGAATGTGTCATTCATTTGGTTTTGCACAGAGTATGAGCACACTACATTACTACACCAATCCCCTACACTTAACCACATCCATATCAGTAAGCATTCATCCTTTGAGTAAAAACATCAAGTAAGCAGTGCATGATTACCCTAGTGCTTTTTCATCACGTTAGTTTATTGTTTTTTGGTATGCAAATTCTTTGTTTTGACAACAAGTTTGTATTTATATGTTTCTATCCATTACTTTTTAATGATTTAGAAAAGGGCCCTTATGTAATTGTTTAGGCAATGTGGTCTAGGGATTGTGATTGTTGTTTTACACTAGCATATGGTATCAAATCTTGGTGTTCAATGATTTTGTTACAAATCATGCGAGCATGTCAACGAGTGGTGTGGTTAGCAAAAGACAATAGGAGAGTGGGACTAGGGTAGGAAGGAATCTATAAGAAAAGAAGCATGGTTTAAAACAGAACTACACCAATTTGCAACATGCAACAACATCTTCTTCCTCAAAACGCTGGTGGTCAAACTTAGCCATGACGTTTACAACATTAGACATTGCTACGAGCTGAAAGTTAACTCCGAAGAATCTTTCACGCCAGCCCTCATGCCAAGCATTGTGCACGATGTTCAGCGTCTGGCGGAGGTGGGCCCACCCCTTCAACATCCAGCCCATAGCGCCATCCTTTATCACGCACATGCCAAGGTTATCACCCACCCACAAGGAGTAACCCTTAGACAACTCACCATCAAAGGGCTTTAAGAGCTCGTTGTCTCATGGATGTAACTTTGAACTGTAGCCAATGGGAATGAAGAGTAGCTAAACCCATAGAAAATGCTCATAACCTACTCGCAAAAGGACTCAGAAGCCTGTGGGCGCCATGCGTTTCAAACATGCAGCAACTTGTTTGATGTGTGTTCTAAGCCCAACTTTACACACTTGCGAATGAAGTATGGCTTGAGGACCATGCAGAACCACTACTTGGTCGTCTGAACCGTTGCCTAGTGGATGGCAGTGTGCGTAAAGTGCCACTATGAGGTTTTTCTTGATGTGTCGTTGTGCGGGACGCGCGGGTGACATGCGATGGTCTTGTTGGTCCGAATAGCCTAGAACTGCAAATCCTCCCCATCCATGGCACATTCGACGAGGACAGTCACCGATCACTTGTCCTCCTTAAAGTAAACCTTCACCTCCTCAGACTCCTTGGACGTGTAGGTGTCGCGAGGCATGGGAACAAGATGTACACCGTTATGGTCGGCATTGACCACAAGGTATGAGGTGATCTTCTACAATGAGATGTAGAACGCGGCGCGTCTATGATTGGAGAGCAACTTTAGAGGTCAATCATTGCGTGCTTTCCATGAAGCACTCGTGCTGCATTACCACGACCACAACAACTCAACTACCACTATTTTGTTACACAAGGAGCAGTTAAAATTTTTTGCCATCAGCTTACCTCCGAGAATGTTGACACCGCACTCTTCCATGATCGCATCCACCTTCTCACAAGTCATGGTGGAGCATAGTGGCATGCCCCTCTCACAGATTCTCTCAAGGCCAAGGAACACCTCCCCCTTGAGGGCAAGGTGGTCGTGGAAGTAATACTTCCATCCACGACACGCTTACATATGAGGGGTGGTTGACACATGCTCCTCCTTAAGTGTGTTCCCTCCAAAAACAAGGACACTTTTGTACTAAGACTTCAACTTTGTCATGCAGCTCTCGCACCACCCCTTGACTACGTTGTATAAGAGCTTGTTGTGCATAGATGTGCTATTAGGAGTGAGGTAACTTTGGCGTGGATAGATGATGGCTGACAAGATGGAGCCATTGTGGCGTTGCATTGCAACATGGATGGTTAGGACATACCCCAACCCAAACCAGTCCAGGTACGGAACGCGCTTCCTCCTGCTCATAATTGATGATGTTAATGAGGAGGTCAAGGACAAAGGGAGGGTCAAGGGCTTGAGAGTTGACTGCTTTTGATACATTTGCTTCTTCTTTTGCGTCTTATTCCTTCTCAAGCTCCACAAGGAGGGTGACTACAATTATTTTCTCCACCTCCTTTAGTGCATGGGGATCCTATGCTAAGACCATGACATTGTAAGAGCCGTTGATATCAGTTAGCACTGCCTTGCGGACGTCCTCCACGTCATCTTCACTAGCGCAAACAAGGTGGCCACGCTCCTCCTCCTCATCGTCACACAAGACAACTCACTTCCTCCTCCGTGGTAGCCTCTCATGAATGGACATCTCGGCAAATTGCTCAAGGGCGGATGGCTCGCACAAAGGGACAGTAAACATAAACAGCATAACAACATTAGACTAGTCCCCTTGAGTAGACAACTTGGACCACAACGTGGTGGGGGGTTGGGTTCAGGACCTCTCGGGGCATGGATAATGTTGTCATAATGCTCCTCGCGAGTGATTTTGGAAAAGAATGTAAGTAGAGACATGTTCATCCTTAATTAAGGTGGAAGACACAAGTGGTGGTATACTTGGGCGAGCCTTCAATTGTACTTCTGCGTGTTGTATGCTAAGAATTACGTGTTGCGATGCAGTGCTATGCACGACGTCCCAATAGCGTTTGATTGCATCAAACACCGCCTTGCGTCAACAGTGGCAACAAAAACGCATGTGCACGACCGGCCGTGACCAAGTGTTTTGCGCCCAACTTCAAAATCCAAAACTTCAAACAACAGCACTTTGAACAGACAACTTACAAGGAACATCACAAGAACAATTCCACCATAACCAATAATACAACAAAATTATGAACACAAATGACCCCACGTTTGTTGAATGGAAATAAAACATGGAAAAGCTAAGGGTAAACAAAACTTTTTGACACCCTAAATGTTATTTCACCTAACGAAACCATGAAGCACTAGGGTACCATGTATTTGTATGGGTAAGTAACAAAAAAATCACAAAGTACACCAAAGACTTGGATTACCCCATATGGGTGGAAAAACATAAATTCTACAGAGAAAACATTTACGCAATGATTACATTATAATGTCCATTTATATGGAAATGAAATTTAGTATCTTCTAACAGTGCCCCCTTAAATAAGATATTCCATTGTGCATGGGGGTCCTTCAATCCAAATGAGATAGGATCACATGTTAAGTATGTGATTGTGGAATCTTCTACAAGGAAATTGTGTTTGATCATCATGCATTAGTTCCACAGAATAAATCTCCCCATAAGGTTGGGAATCCCACATTCAATACTAAGTACATTTGCACATAAATGTCCCAAGAGTTTACATTGATGGAGAATGATAAATGTGCAAACATACATTATCCCCACGTACTCCAACTTTCCCTAAGAAGGTGTACAAACACTGAGCCATGCAAGAAAACACAGTGCAATGCTTTTATGATTAACTTCATCATGAAACATTTTGTCAAATAACCCCAAATCTATAACATTTTACATTTGTGTAGAATATGCATTAACACAAAAATCTCAATAACAAATTTATTTCTTTATAGATTTTCAAAACATGTGTTTATCTTTCTCCAACACTTTAATCTGTAAATATACTTGAAACGTTTCCATGGATTCCGTGTTCTTTGGGAATGAAATTGCATAGATTGTAAGTATATTTGAAATTCTACAATTGCCATATCTTCCATTTAGGTATTCAACGGAAACAATTGCATTCTCTTTTAAGATTATTTTTGATAAGGCTTTTCACAAAACAAATACATCATAAATGTGTGGATGGTTGGTGCTTCATGATGACTTGAGTGAAAACCACTCAATCACGAAAGAAAGATCTTAATGACTGTATTCTTTCACTGTCAAAAGGGATCCTTCATCCTTTTTTTGGTCAATATTTGAATCCTTGTGGTCTTTGTTTAATTTAGTAATCTCATTCAACCCATGAATGTATTCATAAGGAATCTTATCTAAAACTTGAAATGGGATAATTCATGTGACGGAATCATGATAACCTTACCAAGAATTCAATGCTCGTGTACTTTTCACTATGTACACCTGCAACGCTTCCTTAAATACCTTCCATGTACACGTTTTGATTTTGCGGGGGCAAGCAAGGGACTTTAGCCATCGCCTCACACCAAATTCATCATTTGGTCATTCTATCAAAACCGATGGTTTGTGGAAAAAACTGCATGCATTTGCTATCTTTACCTTGTGGTCAATTTACTTAATTGTAATCAATATATCAATCACATATATGACCTATCATCATTTTTTTGATAAACAAGACAAATAAAGGATAATAAAGTATGTTACTCCTTAATCGTACCAGAAAGTGAATAAAACTCATTATAAAAATATACATAAATAAATGAATACTCATTATTTCATAAACAATATGGTAAAACCACAAGGTTATGAAAACAACTTAACTTCTACTCATGAAAGACACAATTCACTTGTAATACAAAACTTAAACCATGTGAAAAAGTTTTTATGCTAGTTGTACTTTGTAATGAAAATCATGCAATGAGTGTATGATGATAGTATTTGTGTGTGTAAGTGAGGGACAATATCAACATAAACTACACTCTCATGAAATACATACCATGTGTTTGGGGAGGAAAACCTCTTTGTAAGACAAAAACATGCGTAGAGTGCGATAAATGTGTTTTTATATAACGAATATGCACACATCCCTCTAACATTTGCTCCATGCACTAAACCCCCGATACCAAAAATCACTCAAAGTCACCAAAAAGACAAACAATGATTAAGGGTATTGAAATTAGGTTTTGGAAAAGATTCAAGGCACATTAAACACATGCAATACCTTAATGCATCAAAACCTTCCTTTAGGCAAAGCTTCTATACTTGGAGGTGGCAAGAAGGCTTCCAAATTGCCATCCATACCAGTGGAAGGTTGTGCATCTACCAAGAGGGATGCGTAATTCTTTAGTTATGCCCCATTTTCTTTAGTCTCATCTTTTTCCAGTCTTCATCCATTTCTTGATCCAGAAGGGAGAGAAGAATTTGCTTTTGTCAGCTTACAAGGAGACAGGCACAGTACAATGGTCCTTCTCCCCCATCATTGTCCATTTCGGAATAGTGTCAAATTCACACGTTTGAAATTGGCATAAAAACTTACATTAATGTATTACTCTTTATTCTAATAATCATTTCGTGAGTGCATACTTATTGTTTATTGTATGAGGAACAAGTGTCCCTCATACGGTATCCCAAGCCACAAGAAAACCTTAATGTCTAGGGTCCCATATATCCTTTCTGGAGACATTCCAAACCTAAGGACCACAACAAACTACCAAGACCCCTTGCTTTACACTTCCTTTGAACTCTTATGATTCTTCAACAAAATAACCGAAGTTATGTGTAAGCAATACTTTGAATGAACTTTGGAACAAATGGACAATAAGATGTATGAGGAGGAGGTCTATGAATACTCAACATTCTAAGCGACATTCAATGGAATGAGCTAGTACTTATCAATAAAATCTTTTTCAAGATGTGGAAACCATGACATAGAAAAGCCTACAACAAGATTTCTTTAACAGCATGACCACAAGAATGACACATCAAATCATTGAAATGCATACCATACTATGTCGTCCTCTTTTTATGAGGATTTTTTTCATCCAAATTGTTTTGCAAGCAAGAGTAATGCCCGGTTTTGCAAATGTAAGAACTTCCACATCATTGCTTTCTTTCACAACTGCATGTCATTTTTATACATTCTACTTTCTTTTGAGTTTTTCAAAGAACAAAAATTTCAAAAGAATCTTAGATATTCAAGAAATTGTGCTCAAGCCAAATGCAAAAAAAGCTGATACATTGTGAATACCTTTTCACTTAAAAAACAAATGCCTCAAGAAAAATTCACTCTAACATGTAGAGATTCACAATGAAGTACATCCAAACATCATCATTTGCAAAGTACACTCTACACATAGTAGGAATGAGCGAGTTCAATCGCAATCACTGAATTCCAAAAGCTTAATCCATGCCAAGACATGATCATTACTTTGAATAGTTTTGCATTCAATGTAGCTTTTTCTTTGCAACTATTATTCTTCTCATGAAAGGGAAAAATCTACCCAAACATGGTGAAGCCTCGGATGGATCGCCTAAAGTTAGGCTAACGCGTCTCCACGATAAAAGTTCAAACATTTGAAGGGGTTGATGTCTCTTTATTTTCTCTAAGTTGTTATTTCGTTTTTTAGGAGTATCATTACACTTACATAGATCTAAAAAATAATGAAATCAAAATTAGTTAAACTCAAGAAAAACATTTGTTGTGAGATGTGAATCCAAGGAGTAATATGCACGTGTAACACCCTTAACTTATTTTACACTAAAACACCTTTCCATGTAAAAACCTTTGGGTAGGTTATACAACATTGCTCCAGATCTAATAATGACTAGTGAAACTTATATAATCATGTAATTTTCTCTTGATCATGCACCTTATTTTCTTCCTCATCATGTGATCATGGTGCATGATCCATTTTTTATGCAGGAAAGCAACAAGTATGGAGCTCATACCTAAGCCTTTTACTATGTTTCACAAAAAATTTAGAAAACTTGATTTTTAAATAGGTTTTCAAATATCCCACAAACTTGTGGAATCACTCCAATGATGCATCGCATGAAAATCAACTCAAACATAAGTTACTCATGCATAGTGAAAGGTGTACCAATCCCATGTCTTCTTCCAATTCAAATCAAACATAACACAAATGTACCTTCATCGATGTATTCAATAATGTAAAACAAACCAAAATTGATGGTAACTTCCTCTTCAGTTTTAAAATCTTACCTAGCTTCTATTTCCTCAATTGCATCTTACTACATGATTATGTTAAGTGTAACCAATGGAGGAAGGGGGGGGCGCTGTATTATTCATAACATGTGGATGAAGTCAATGGATGAAAACGTCCAACAACTCCTGATTACACTAGTATTAAGATAACCTTTGTCTGGTTGGGCGATAAGAATGTTCATCGTGGTGATATAACATACAACGTAATTTCATCTCTTATGTTAAATCAATAATGTTAAATTGAATAGTTCATAATTCACACGTTTTTTGAAGATGCTTGTGCTTCCAAGGATCATGTTACAAAACTCCATTGATATCCTTTGATGTAAATACTCTTGAAATGTTTTCAATAAAACTTGATTAAGACAAAAGGAGAGATATGTAAGGTAATAACATACACATATTTCTATGGAACCCAACAAAGTCATAACGTTTCAATACACTTTCTAACATGTTTTTTTAACATGTTTCATAATATTTGACATTAAGTGTGAATAATCAACTCTTATGTGCACACGTTCCTACATATTCCAATCTTTGAGTACCCCATCTTAGAGTACTTCATCCTTTGTTGGCTCTCACAACAAATCTAGTACCCCATCTCATTTTACAAGCATCAAATCTCCTTCAACATGAATAACCAACATCCTGACGATGGTCTTCTTTTTATCAAAGCATAAACATTTTTTTGCATGCTCTCATGGCTGCAAAAATTCAACATTTAAGTCCATGACATAACAGTGATGGATTAAAATCTGAAACTTAATTCAATATCTTCTATCCATTGCTGGGAATAGTCATTACCATGACTGTTTCTAAGGGTTGAAGAACATGATGTCTCATTCTTTCTATGATTGAATATTTTGTTTTCCTCATCTCAACAATTTTATGTGTACTCTTTAGATGTATAAAACACGTGCTAATTTTGGGAGGTTAATGCATTCCTTGATAATGATAAAGAAAAAATGGTGAACAAACGATGAGGGAATCAGATATAAGGTTTCCGTTGGATTGAAAAGGGACTTTGAGGGCACATGTGAACTAGTACTTGAACCTGGTGTGCACTCCATAAAAAAGTATTACAAAGCAATTTCTACATAAGTTACATGGAAATTGTGGGAGAAAACTAGTTTACTACAAATTTAACAGTGTGAATAAATTAATCAAGGATCCCTAATGGAAACTATTAAAGTAGATAAACTTTTAGTAAGCCTAGGTTGATCATGAGTGTGACCTTGGTCACTTATGGAAGTTATCCAAGTGTGGTCTGCTTGATTGCTGTGCAATCCACCGACCGATGAGAAGACTTGGAGATTTCTCATGTGCGGATTACATCATGGCACATTCTAGGCTATCTTGGCCATACCAAAAACTCTTTAGCAATAGTCATCTGGCCTTCTCAATTCACTTGTTCATCTTAACGATTAAGCCTTTCCACCATTTGCCTCTATTCCCCCTTGTCTTTTTCAACATGGCATCAAGCTTCACGAGTTGATTCTGACTCCTCTTTTGCTGCTACATGATACAACCACCTTATGTAATTGACCCTCTTTGACCAGCGCAAGGACTTTCTTCTACAATATGAGTTTTTGGTATGGGTTTCCCCTATGGCGCGTGCTGGAAATACCCCCTCCCTTGTGGCGCATGTCGGTGCTGCCTACCAATTGTGAAGCGCATCGGTGCTACACACCCCCCCCACCGGTCCACATTCTTGAAGCTCCAATGGTGGCCCCGTTGGTGCGCGGCAACCGTTGGCACTGTCGTTGTCCGCACCGTGTGTCCATTGGCACATGGTGCTGTGAGGTGTGCGGTGCTTTTACACCCCACCTTCATCTCCTCCGACGCGCTCGAGGGCCTTGGCGCGTCTACGCCTTGTTAGGCGTGTTTGCGCTCTCCTCCCCCCCTCGGTTTGGTACGTCTTTGCCTTCTTTTACGTGTATGTGCAACCCCCCACTTTGGCACGTCTATGCAACCCCCCCTCCCATTTGGCTCATGTGTGCTTGCTTCAATGCATCTATGCCTATTGTAACGTGTCTCTCCCCCCCTCTTTGGCGCTCCACCCTACTCCCATCCCCCATCCACTTCTCCTCTCTCCCCTCTCTCACCCCCTCCTCCCCTCTCCCCTCCCTCATCCGCTCCTTCCCTCTCCCCTGCCTTGTCCACTCCTCCCCTTCCACATCCCCC
>SZWC01012436.1:22054-39254 GCA_023375785.1 Penium margaritaceum | reverse complement strand
AGAGAGAGAGAGAGAGAGAGAGAGAGAGAGAGAGAGAGAGAGAGAGAGAGAGAGACATAGAGAGAGAGAGAGATGGAGGGAGAGGCATAGTAGAGAAGTGAATGTGGAAAGGGCGTGGATGTGGGGGAGATGTGATGAAAATAGGTTGAGAAAGGTAAATGTAGTAGAACACATATATTGAAAAGTATAGAAATGGTAAAAACTCGATACTTTGAGTCATGTTGAGGCATACATGTACTCTTCTTGAATTTACTCCTGAAAATTTGCTTTGATGTTTCTTTTCATTCTAAATGAGAACAATACAATGTTACAAAATAATAAATGTTTAGTCATTCTTTTTGTGACTTCATCGTGTTTAAGTTATATGCAATGATGTTTTTCTGAGGACAAGTTTCAGTTGTTATGGATACGTGCCAAAACTAAGGTGTTCGTGTTGTTATTTGGCTTGGAGAATGTCTCCTTTCAAGTTTCATTTGTTTCAAGTGAAAATCGGTTTCTTTGTGGATTTTTTCGATTTCAATCTGATTGTGAAACATTTTGCAACGGTTACATTTTTTTAGTAGATGACAACATGAAATAATGAGGACTTTTCTAGAAAGTATATTCTTTTCAAGGAGTTCTCTTCGTCTTGTGTTTTAGGGGTGGAACGATTATATTGTATGAACAAGAAACATGCGTCTTAGATACAAGTAACATTTCACATTCGTCTTTCATAATCCAAGTTGGTTATGGTGTGAAATCACTCAATAGAACCTTGTAATTTTTCAAGATGTTCAAATAAATGTGAACGGATGATTTGCTTGAATTTTGATCTTTTTACTTCTCCTGTGTGTTGAATCAAAAAGGTTTCATGGGATTTATTTTAGCATTATTGGTCTAGGTCATTTTATCTTCAAATGAATGCTTTTATTACTATTGTGTTGTTGTTTTGTCTTGTGCCTGCGTATTTGCTTGTGTTGTTTATTGGGATCTTCGTGGTTTGTGCTCTCTCCACGTGTAGTTCTCTTTTTTTATCATTTCTAAACTAGTTGTCGAGTTCTTTATTGGATTTAAGGTCGTGGTAGTATTGGCACAGGGGTCGCGGCTGCTTCGAGTTGCGTCGGCCGTGGGAGTCTAGTCATTGGTTTGCTATATTCAGACATGCGTAGTCGTTTTTCTTTTTGTGTACATTGACGGAATAGGGTTTCTTAAACTTTATACTAGAGAAATTCATATGATTCTCCCTCCCACGTTAGGATGGCACCGAGGGATGAAGGCCGACCTTCAATAAACGGAGGGTTCCGCTTGTCGGCGTTTCTGCCGGACAGTTTCGGCCGCACCGCGTTCACTCGTTTCAAAACGCCGGTGCGAGCAAGCATTCGTTATCGACGGTTTCTGTCAACTCCAAATTTCCGCCGTCTACATTCGGCGCGTTGTCTCCCGTTCGATATTGTTTCCTCGCAAATGAGCATACGCAAGTGAAACGAGGGGCTGCACCAGGTTGGACGGAGGGAGGCTTTGTCCTGGGGCCTACCGGCCTAGCAGATGTCGGTCAAAATGACCCGTTTTCAAATTCGTCGGCCACTGATCGTCAGAGGGGAATAATGGAGCGCTCAACGGCTGAACCCGCGCCGTTTTTACAAGGGGGAACGGGGCGGGAGGAGATTGCAGGCGGGAGGGGGACAAGGCGCCGGATGAGAGCTGCATGGGCAAGCTCCAAACCGTCACACGACAACTTCCACGACAGCATCCACACTGTTGAAGGTCAAAGTAGATTGAACGAGGATTGAACTGTCTAACTCTGAGGATTTACTTGGTTGAAGAGTCATTTCGATTCAACCATGCCGGATGTAAACGAGCAGCCGGGCCGGTCTCCAGCGCATATCGGGCACGACGGTGCGGCGGGAGCACGCAGTCTGGCAACTCTTGGTGTAGATAGTGGTTGAGCTACACACTTCCTAATGCTGCACTCTACCTGTTCGTTTTATTTCAGAGGAGTGACCGCACACCTGCTGAACAAGGTCCCGAGCCCCTCCTCCTATACTATCCAACCTTTACCACACGTTGTGTAGGTGGTAATGAATGCCTTTATAAATTTATTATAACTTAAAAATAAATAAATAAATCTATTCAACGTTTTTGGATTACATAGTAACCTATTACAATCGGTTCTTGGCCAAAAGATGCTTCCAGAAAATCAGGATTGGTGGATTGGTTATTTTTTTAAAATATCCACAAATCAGGGTGCGATAATCAGTCGGAAAGTATGCCCCCCTACGTCCGCGGACTCCTAGGTGAGGTTGGCCCAGGAAAAAAAATCACGGACATCGACCTAGATGTCCGGACAAACCTAGGATATTACGGAATGACTAGTCCGACGTTGGGACAAAGGGGTAAGGACTGTACGTTTAGTCCCTCCAGTCCATTGGCGAGCGGAATTTAATATGATTTTTTCCCACTTTGTCGCTCCTCCTTGGCCTCGCCATGTCCTGTTTCACGGAATTGGTCGTCATGCGAAGCTATTGAGACTCGTGAACCCGGCTTCAAACAGGGTCAAAATGGAATTGAAAACAAATAAATTCAACCACCGTCGAACAAGAAGGTAAAATAAATTCTGCTCATAATGACATCATCTTGTCTTTTGCAACGTAAGGAAACATTCCAAATTCATCCAGATTTGTCAAAGCTCGTGTTTTGTTTAGTGGAGTTCATAATAGACGTGTGAAACTACCATTTCCAATTTAAAGGAACGAATTTATCTCGTTTAAATGAATTAATCGTCAAATGAAACCATATTCATTAAGAATAGAAGAAGTGCCTTCTAAGTTTTTTTTCAATATGTTGATGAATTGTTACACACGATGCTATATTGTCGAGCGCATTCGTTTGATTTTTTGTTGTGTTATTTTCGCTCTTACATCCACACATGTTGGAATAAATCTAACGTAACTTGATGTAATTTAGGAATAGTTCGCCCAAACCATACACGATGGGCGAACACAATCACTAGTTTCTACGAATGCTGGTGACAGCTTTACAGTCCATTTACAACCAGTTTTGGTTTCCATGGATGAAGATGTTTCTTGTGGCAGATCTTGCATCGTGTGGTCTAGATTGCCGGCAATTATTTAGCCTCTTGAGATATACCAACATTAATAGTTTTGCTCAATTAACATGCAACCATATGCACGATTTGCCTGCAACACCTGCCTCTTGTTCTTCTTTGGTGCTAACTTTCATTGTGTGAAATGCACATGTAAGAAATGTAAAACGAGATTGGTGAATTTCTCGGAATTTTAGTTGTTTGGGTTTATTTTTTTCCATAGAAGCATTCGAATACAGTGGTTTGATCTATACTCCTATTTGACGAGGTATCAAATTTGCGTATAAGTAACACGACAGTCACAGGTCGTTAACACAACGGCAAGGGTTTGGCTAGGAGACACAAGTCAGAGTGTCAGAATGCTTCAATATAGCATATGCAGAGAGAAATGACAACTGACAGGTCCAGGGCATAAATACCTGCCGCGGCGCACGGCGGGTGTCGCACGCGGCAGTCCAAGAGCTGTCCTAAAACCGGCCCAAAAACACTGTTTTGGCCGTAACTCTGCGCACACATGTCAGAATCCTACGCCGTCTGAACCTAGACGTGCAGAATCAAAAGACGCACGCAACGACTGGTCACATGTATGCATCCATCGACTGACAACGAGTATACAATGCAAAAACATGCAAATGGGCCTCATGCCCAGTCTGCCAAAAGGCGCCTGCAAGACGTAGAAGGCACAGCAAGGAGTCCCGGTGACATCTGGGGCTCTGGAACAGTGGTCGGTCAGCTCCAGACGGGTAGTCCGCCGCCTGTCCTCACGCCGGTGTCACCAAGGCCGCCTGCCTCAGGGATCTGCACGAGTATGGACACGGCCGAGTGGTCACAGTAAACTGTACAGGAACGGCACAAAGCACAACACTCCCCCATGCCCCGATGGTACGCATGTCCATACACGTGCAGTACTGGTACAACCACATAGTGAGTGACACAGACGGATGAGACGACAATGTACATCCCACACTCAACCACTGTCACGCACGGGGCGAAGCCCAACAGAACGAATGGCCAGCAGGAACTTTCCGCGGGCAAGTGCCTTCGTGAAGAAATCAGCTCGTTGCAAGTGAGTGCCAACCCACATGATGGAGATCACATGTCGCTCCACCAAATCACGAACGAAGTGATGCTTAAGTGCAATGTGCTTTGTGCGAGCATGAAAAACACCAGAGTTCTCCGCGATGGCGAGAGCACTCTAGTTGTCGCAACGCAGCACAATGGCGGGTACTGACTGCCCAAGCTCAAGAAACAAGCGCTGCAGCCAAACTGCCTCAACAGCCCCTGCCCTCAAAGCCACATACTCTGCCTCCGACGAGCTACGTGCGATGCAGCCCTGCTTCCCGCTTCGCCAGGACAAAGCGGTACCACCGAGCAAAAACACGTAGCCAGTGCGACTGTGCCCGTCACGACTCCAAGCCCAGTCGCTGTCATTGTAGCCGTCAAGAACCACCGAACACTGCCGACGAAAGCAGAGTCCGAGATACGGCGTGGAGACCACGTACCGTACCACTCGCACAGCCGCGTGAAGAGCTCTCGCACGTGGAGCCTGCGAGAACTGAGCGAGAAGGTTGACGACGAACGCGATGTCGGGACGCGTGGTAGTGGCCAGGTACATTAGAGATCCGATGAGACGGAGGTACAAGGTCACGTCCACTGTCTCCCCCAGCTGTGTAGGGTCATCCACCTTCAGGGCATCCTGCCCATCAGGTGTGAGGGGTGTGGAAGCAGTGGGCACTTCACCAAGGAGATCGCTAAAGCGCTCCCCAACGACTCGTGCGTATCGGGCCTGATGCAGCAACAGTGTCCGATGTCTGCGATCTCGCACAATCTCCATACCAAGAAACACCGATGCAGGACCGAGGTCCTTCATCCTGTAGGCGGTCTGCAGGACAGCTTTGGCCTCCTTCACGGCCTCCAGTGATGGAGACGCGATCGGAAGGTCATCAACATAGACCAGGATGGCGGTAAACTGCTCGGGTGTCGGTAGGATGAAGAGTCAGGGGTCGGCCTCGCTCTGTACGTATCCTGCGCGAGTCAAGGTGCCAGTGATCTCCCGATTCCAACACCGTGGAGACTGCTTGAGGCCGTACAAGGACTTGCGCAAGCGCCAGACCTTGTCATCGTCCTCAAAGCCAGGTGGCTGAGCCACGTAGATCTCCTCATCCAAAGAGCCATGGAGGAACGCGTTGTTCACATCCATCTGGTGTAGTTCCCAGTCATGCTGAGCTACTACACCGAACAGAGCTCGTGCTGAGGTCATGCGGCCGACAGGGGCAAAGGTGTCAGTGTAATCAACTCCCTCAATCTGAGAGGACCCCTTGACGACTAAGCGGGCCTTATAGCGTTCCAGTGAGCCATCGGGCTTCACTTTCTTGCGAAAGACCCACTTGACCTGAATCGCCTTTCTCCTAGGGGGAAGGTCGACCAGCTCGTAGACTCCGTGCTCTCGGATAGCGCAAAGCTCATCCTCGCAAGCAGCTCGCCAGGCATCAGCATCCTGCGATGAGAAGGCCTCCCTCAATGTACCCGGGTCCGGCGCCATAGAGGGGGAACTCTGCGTGGCAAGTGCACATGCCTCAGTGTCTGGCCTGACGGCCACGAGATCAGCTGCTGCATCACAGGCGATATGGAACTCGCGAGTAACCAGGTCGTGCCCTATGGGGCATGCTAGGTGTACCTCTGAAAGCTCAGTGCGGACACTCAGGCCTAAGGCCTTTGTGCCTGGATCGCCGCTCGCGATGCTGCGAGAGGAACGTCTGGGTCCAGAACCCGACGCTCGCTGAGCTCCAGAATCCAGTGGTCGAAGGCGACCACCGGGCTCACGGGAGTAACCGGAGGTCGAGGGGCGCACCTCAGGCTCAGGAACAGGTACGACCACAGGGACAGGTACGACCACAGCTGGTGAGGGCTGAGACGAGGCAGTCGGAGATGCCGTGCGCGGAGATGCGTGTGTGGGGGACACTGAGTTTGGGATGACAGCGGGCAAGGCTGGCCCGGACACTGAGACAGGAGTGTTAGCCGACGTAGAGACAGGAGTGGGCTGGGCTGGGTCAGACGCTGGAACAGGGGTGCTAGTGGACACTGAGGGTGACGCAGGAGGAGGCGTGGGAGGAGCGGTACCTGTGGGGTGCGAAGCAGGCTGGACAGGTGGGATATCTGGACCAACGGCAATGATAGCCGGATCATCAAGTGCTGGAGATCGAGAGGGGACTCGAGCGGACACATCAGCCTGGCGAGGAATGGTCGCTTGCGAAGAGGTCTCCCCCATCCACCGAGGACCCTCACAGGAAGGGACATGAGATGCAGAGAGCGTTGTGATCAAAGTCAGATCACGGTATGTGAGTGACTCAAAAAACAGCGCGTCACGGGACTCAATGACACGATGGCGAGTGGGGTCCCAAAAGTGCCAGGCCTTCGACCGCGGGGAGATGCCGATGAAGGCACACAAGCGACCCCGAGGGGAGACCTTGGACCCCTGCAGGTCCTCGGAGTACCATACGGAGGCCAGGGATCCCCAGACGCGTGCGAGACGAAAATCGGCACGGTGGCCAAACCAGAGCTCGTACGCTGTAACATGATCCGGAAGCGGACCATGCGGGAGGCGGTTCCAGACCCACGTCATGTAGGCGAAGCCCTCGAATGCGAAGGACTCCAGGAGACCGCACTCAGACCGCATGGCGCGGACCGCATCCTCCATGGTGCGGTTCCAGCGCTCAGATACACCGTTCTGCTGTGGGGTAGCAGGAGCAGAGACCTGGTGAAAAATACCGTGCTCAGCAAAGAAGGAGTCCATCTCGCCGAGGAACTCGCCGCCGCGATCCGAGCGAAAGGTTTGTAGGGTGTGGCGAGACAGATGCTCAGCCATCACGAGCCAGAGCCAAACCGCAAGGGCGGCGTCGCACTTCTGACGTAGACTGTAGACCCACCGCATCCGGGTGAAGTCATCGGTCAGCATCAGAACATACCGGCCCCTCTCGGACAGCGACTCGACCGGGAGAGGACCAAGCAGGTCCGAGTGGACCAACTCAAGGGGCCTCAGCGCTCGGGAACGCGAATCAGGGTAAGTGCACCGGTGCATCTTACCCTGAGCGCAAAAAAGACAGTCGGTCTTGGGTGGCTTCTCGAAAGAAGCCACGTCAAGACCAAGAGCAGGCTGTGTCCGGATGAGCTTCGACACCGTGTCGGAGCCCACATGACACAGACGTCGGTGAAGCAACCGCTGGTGTTCCGGGGATAGAACACCAGTGACAAAAATGCGACCAGAGGAGGTGGGAGAGCAAGGGGAGGAGGGGCGAGCAATGCAGTACAAATCATCTACGATTGAAGCACGCAAGACAATGCTACGGGTGTCAAGAGCAGTCACAATCGCTGAGTCAGCGGTATGCTCAACGGAGAGACCCATCAGAGTGCAGGCACGCACACACAGCAAACTGAGCTCAAGATCAGGCACAAACAGCACGTCAGAGAGATACAGGGGGCCAGACGGACCATCAAAGCATACAACCCCAACACCGTGAACCGGTAAGGACTGACCAGAACCTGTACGGACAGAACGGACAGTCGTGACGGGACCAAGTACCACAAAGTCACTACGACGACACGTCATGTGGTGGGTGGCACCAGAATCAATGATCCAAGTGCCACCAGAGTCACGACTGGTGGACGTCACTGTACAACGAGCAATAGAACACTCGGCATCAGAGGGACGCTGAGTCGTCAGTGGGAAGGAATGACGTACATCACGAAGGTGAGACTCATGAATCCAGTCAGTGCAGTCAGGCCCATCATCATCACATGCGGACTGTGCTCCCCCACACGTGTCATCACGAGTCACGAGGACGGACGATCAAGCAGTCTGTGACCCACTCGACGATGACAACACACTCGCACTTCCCTGAAAGCCAAGCGCCAGAAGATGACGAAGCTCGGCGATGGTGCGGTCACGTGGGTCTGGATCACTGCTGCTCGCCGGTGA
Source organism: Penium margaritaceum (assembly GCA_023375785.1). NCBI lineage: Eukaryota > Viridiplantae > Streptophyta > Zygnematophyceae > Desmidiales > Peniaceae > Penium > Penium margaritaceum. The sequence continues at coordinate 31,197 of SZWC01012436.1, read as the reverse complement.
GGATGCAACAACAGCTGCAGTCGTAGTCGCCGCGCGTCCAGAGGAGTGTGCGGTCGACGTGCCGGACGCGGTGCGAGCGGTATGGGCAGCCTGAAGTCCGCGAGTGATGTGCTCTCAGTCGAGCGGCTACTGGCACTCGGTGTAGCGATGGGCACCTCCACAGTTGTAGCAGTGCACGGAACGGCCACTGCTACCACTGGATGACGACTACTGCTGACCTGATCCGCGCTTCCTATTCTTCTTCTTCCCCTGAGCAGCTGCTGCAACGCCTTGCATCTGCGTGGGTATAGACGGGGTCGAAGAGGAGGAGGAAGATGAGGTCGTGATGGAGGAAGGTGAGGGTGACTGCAAGAGGGAAGGTGGTGGTGAGGCGAGGACTGCTGCAGCGAGAGAAGTCTCCTGATGTGCTACTGCTGCCTCGCGGGCCAACGTCACCTGGAGGAAAAGATGATGGGCCCACGGGAGCAGCTGCAGGGTGGCTGAGAAAGGCTCGAGAGCAGCGTCGCTGTACCGTGTGAATATGTCGGTGTACTCTAGGCGAACTCCGAGCATGATCGTCCGAAGCGCCCACAGCTGTGTGCCCCCTGAGGTCCCCAGGCGCGTGCAGATACGCAAAGCGCGTCGCCAGTAGTCTGCAGCAGGCTCCGCTGGTCCCTGACGGAGGGAGTGGAAGGCACGAATGTGTGACGCACGGGTGGCGTGCGTCTCTGCAGCCAGGAGGGACAACGCCAGATCCCAGCCTCCACGAGGATCAGCTCCGGTGCCTGTGCCAGCCTCGCCGAGGAAGGGACGATAGTCAACAACAGTCTCGCGTGGCATGGCGTAGAGAAGTCCTCGCATGGCTCGGGCTGCTGTCAGCACCTGTGCTGGATCTGTAGACTGGTATGGGCTGTGGTAGTAAGGCCAAACCCCCTCAGAAGTAGCCCACACCTGAAACAGGATCTCCCAGCAGTCAAATCCGTCCTCGCTGATGTACCGTGGAGGTGGTGCCTCAAAGTCCTTTGGCTGCCTCTCCGTGGGGAGAGCAGCCGCAGGCTGAGGAGGGCGAGTGACGCGAAAAACTCCTGGTAGAGGGTGGTCACTGGGGAAGTCAGGTGACGGTCGTATCGGGGACACGGGTGGAGGTCGGATACCTGTCTGCAGCTGACGGAGGCGCTCCTGTAGAAGACGAATCTCCCGCTCTTGGGAGTCATCCTCGAAGCCTGGCATGAATGGCTCGTCATCAAGGAGGTCCGCAGGTGGTGGGGAAACCACACTTGGAGGTGAAGCAGGCGGGGCGCCTGTCACGGGCACCTGAGCCGAGTGCTGGGTGGAGGCCGCAACGCCGGCAGCTCCCTCGGAGATCTGCGGAGGGGCCGTGGACTCAGCGCGCAGGAGCTCAGTCAGCGTGCGGATCGCGTCAGTCTGCTCTCCCTGCAGACGACGCATCTCCTCCTGCTGACTGCGCAGGTCCTCAATGGCCTGCGAGCGAGGGCTCAATACCCCTGAAGAAGAGGAGGGATCACCTGGTCCCTTGTCCTTGTCGTCGGGCGACCTCATGTCGCCGCTCACTTTGGGACGATGGGTCAACTTTGCCGGATTTCAAAACCGACTGCGTTTCTCGGGGAGTTGGAACGCTGGCAACGTTTGACTTTTCGGTTGAAAAATTGGCTAAGTGTAATGCTGACATCAGCAAGTGGTTGCTGACGTCAGCACGACCTGATGACATCAGCAACGAACAATGCTGACGTCAGCTCGTCCCGTCCTTTTTTTTTTGTCACGGTTGTGCTGCTGCGCGGTGTCGCGCGACAGCTCCGCGGAAGTTGCGCAGCAGCTTCCGCCCAGCTACTGCTGCAGCTGCGCTGTCAGCTGCAGCAGCAGCTGCGCAGCTGCGTGTGCAGTGGTGGCAGCGGCGGCTGCGCTGCCGCTGCTGCTGCTGCGCGCAGCGGCTGCTGCTCCGCGTTGCAGCTGCTGCTGCCTGCCGCCGCCGCGCGCTGCTGCTGGCTGCCGCCGCCTCGCGCTGCTGGTGCTGCCACTGCTGCGCTGCTGCTGCTGCCGCGACTGCCGCTGCTGCTGCTGTGCCGCTGCCGCTGCTGCGTTGCTGCTGCCGACGCCGCTGCTGCGCTGCTGCTGCCGCCGCTGCTGCCACGCTGCTGTGGTGGCCGCTGCTGCTGCGCTGCTGCTGCGCGTCTGCCGCCGCCGCCTCTGCTGCTGCTGCGGCTGTTGGGGGGGAATGGCGGCTGCACGCACTGCAGCCGCCACACACCTCTGCGTGGCGGTACTCGCTGCTGCTGCTGCCTCAGCAGCTGCGATCTCACATGGTGGGTGGAGTACGTGAACGGCAAACGGCCGTCTCCAGCAGGTCCTAGAAAATCTGCTACAGCGGTGACTCTCACTGCTGTTGCTCTGCTGCGTCTCTGCTGCGCAGCTCGGTGAGATCTGTCTCACTGCTCTGATACCAGGAGAAAGTGCGTAGAAGCTTCCTAGCAACACGGCCGCTGACCGGGCGTCAGTGCCTAGTCAGACGGTGACGACAGTCACAGGTCGTACACACAACGACAAGGGTTTGGCTAGGAGACACAAGTCAGAGTGTCAGAATGCTTCAATATAGCATATGCAGAGAGAAATGACAACTGACAGGTCCAGGGCATAAATACCTGCCGCGGCGCACGGCGGGTGTCGCACGCGGCAGTCCAAGAGCTGTCCTAAAACCGGCCCAAAAACACTGTTTTGGCCGTAACTCTGCGCACACATGTCAGAATCCTACGCCGTCTGAACCTAGACGTGCAGAATCAAAAGACGCACGCAACGACTGGTCACATGCATGCATCCATCGACTGACTGTGAGTATACAATGCAAAAACATGCAAATGGGCCTCATGCCCAGTCCGCCGAAAGGCGCCTGCAAGACATAGAAGGCACAGCAAGGAGTCCCGGTGACATCTGGGGCTCTGGAACAGTGGTCGGTCAGCTCCAGACGGGTAGTCCGCCGCCTGTCCTCACGCCGGTGTCACCAAGGCCGCCTGCCTCAGGGATCTGCACGAGTATGGACACGGCCGAGTGGTCACAGTAAACTGTACAGGAACGGCACAAAGCACAACAACATATGCTCCATGTGCACCCCTGTGAAATCTATCGTCGTTTAGACTTTGAGTGAAGAATCACTTCCGACCATATTCGTGATACTTCTCTAGAGCCTTCTCGGGTGTTTCTTGTCTCGACCCAAGTAAAACACCACAGGCCAAGGAGGCTAGAAAACATGTTCCATGGTTGGCCACCAACGTCATCACAAAAGTAACCAGACCACAAAGCGAGGGGCCTTTTGTAGGTCACAAGCGCAACAACCACCTCTACTTCAGCCGGGACGTCGCGACTCATTAAGTAGCTAATGTCAGTGCCAACTAAAACAGCCATCGCTGAAATGATCGGCGTTTGCGGGTTCAACGCAGTACGCTTGGCTATTGTGTGCTCGAACTTGGCCGTTCAACCTGAAAAGATGGTTTGTGGACAGTTACCCGTGTTTCTTTATGATTTCCTTGGTGGCTTATAATGCATGTCTGGCCATGATGATGGGCGATGCCAAGGATCCCCCCCCCCTCCCCCCTATGAACCCCACTTGTTCTGATGGCTAACGCGGAACATTAAGTGGTTCATCACTCTCTTGGGTAGGCAAGACAAGGCGGTGGCAATTGAGCGAATCTCCCCCGCCTCGAGCAATTCTAACAACTTTGAGAGATCATGTCCCTACAATTATGCACCCATGCTCATAGAGATGATGTGGTCAACCAAGTGAGACTCGTTTATATATTTCAATTGCTTTCCACTGGCTTGTTTTTGTGTATGATTTCACCGAATCCAGCGATGTTGCGTCCCACGTATCTCGGGCAGATCAACGTATGAATCGGGTGGCATGGGTAAGGTAAGGTTGTATGGTGGTACAAGGATCCTCAACGGCCTGCCGTATACACCTTAGACTAAGGTGTTACCATCTAGTACAAACGTGGTCTAGCTGTGGGTAAGCTCAACAACCGGAAACTTGACTACCAAGTCGATGCCGAGCGGCTTGACTTTTGTTCGTGAGCGATGCTAAAGTGTTTTAAGAGCTTGATTGATTTTACAGTTGGGTTGAGGATGCCACGATATTGATAGCTGTACCCCACTACCATAGGGACTCACGAGTTCATGCCAATTTTTAGCACGTGTACCCTTCATCACAATCCTTAGTGATGGTGATGACTGCAAATGGTGGCGTGGGTAAAGAAGGGCCACATTTTCCTATCAATTATTGTAATGGTGATGTTTGGGCTAAAGTGCTCCATATCAGAGCTAGAAACGGCTAGAACAACGACAATGTGCAATAGTTTATTTATAGGGGACACATCTGCCGCAACATCCTTCTGTTAACCCAAGTTTCCTGAGGAGGGCAATCCCATGGGATTTCACATGAAAAGTTGTCGAACCTTCGCAAAAGCTTGCCTTGAACCACACGTTTCCTTACTAGGAAAACATGGCAAGCTTCTTTGGCGATATGTCTTCGCTGAGTTGTCTATGTGAATGACTGACTCCGAAAACCTCTGAAAGATCTCTCCCGGGAAACACTATTGAACACCATGTAACGACGTTGGAATTCGAGCTTAGAAACACCTCCAATGGCCAAACTTCCAGGTCAATCAGTCCCCACATGGTTGACATTGTTCCTTCGAGGTTTCCCCTGTACGACTCCTCTATTGTTAGTACATACTTTCGCACCACGCCGTGCTCTCACAAATCTGAAAACTCCAACATTGACCTCTACCATGGTGAATTACAGTCTTCACCCTAAGTAATTGCATCCTTTGGCCATGCACATATCCACACTAATGTTGATGTGTAGTCGACTGTGGACATCCTTGTTGAATGTAGCAAATCCCAAACCGTCCCCCGGTGTTCTTTAAATTAAAAAAAATTCTCTTGGGTGATCGATTTTGAAGCAGTTTCCTGCTTAACGATTTTGATGGATCATGTAAGCAATTCACACTTTAAAACATTGAATTTACGGGTTTATGGTCAACATTTACATTGGAATTCAAAGGTAAAATCGGACCCTTGGACTATGTTAAACGTGATCCCATCATGTCCGACCCCGTCGCTCGACAAAGTCGAGTGACGTAGTCGGACACGACTCTCGCACGTGCAGGTGCGAGCACGATTTGCACGTATCGAGGGCACAGTTGGCCGTTTTGCCAAACGCGCCCTCGATTACGTGCCGGTTTTGTCGCACGACCACACACGTGACTCTGTTGGAGTTTTGTCACTCGTGGTGCAATCAATCGCCAAGATTTCAATCGGAGACATTCGTCAAACTATTGGAACACATAAATATTGGACCCGCCCTTTTGTCGAGTTTAAAGACGAGGGCCACCACAGATTCGATGATCTAGGAACATGCAAATAAATCAAACCCCATTAAACTAGTTGAAGTTAAAGATCAAAAAATTATTGGAAATCCAGACGTCGGATTCCTACCAATGGCTTTGGCTACACACTCCTGTGTCAATGCTAGAATTGTTCATTGGAGACCGGAGTAATTTCTGGTTGCTCTACCCTATATAGTGGTAATGAAGCAATTTGGCATTGAGTACCACCCGTTTAACTTGGTATCAAATCATTCAACCATAATCCCACTACGTGTACTAGTCAAAGAGCCATTTCTCCACCAGAGAGCCATGCACTCGATGACAAAACCAAGCATGAAAAATATTTACTTCACTACTACAGAGATGCAATGATAGAAGGGAACGTGACATGGAATATGTTCCTGGAAAACAGCACACGCCAGATGCTCTCACCAAAACTCTTGAGCACCAGCAACACCCTCTTCTTTTAGTTAGATGGGCATGTACCTTTTGTGAGTTCTCCTTGGAGATTCCAGATCCAGGTACAAAAAAGGAGGAGGAATGGAGAACATTGTTGGAGTTGCACTTTGCTTCCACCGACCTTCTATTGATTGAAGTTGCGAGACACGTGGCCAGATACACCTATCCAAACAACGTGGCAAGGGCATGAGCACCGGAAGCATGTGGATTGTCATGTGACAAAACTCTACGTGTCATTCCCAAGGAATGATTAATGACAAGTGAGGATATGCGAGGACAAGTGACCATCCACCCCACTTACTCCCCTCATCTCTATCCTCGTCCCATGCTCACCTTGCCACGGTTGAAAACACACACCTTCAACGAGAGGCGGAATGCCACATTGTTGCCTTCAAACTGCGTTGCCTTTGCAAGAACCCATGCACCCCGAGGACCATACATCCCATTTCTCTGTTGGTAGACCCCTCTTCTTGTTCATGCACACGGAATATGGCACCGATGAGAGATAACATGATGAACCGAGTGGGAATCCTGTCGTAGCCCATCTAGTTCTCTGGAATTAGACAAAAAAATACCATCAATTATGGGGTGTTAACACAATGAGTGGAATGGCTTGTAGGTAGACCAATCACGGGTGACAGGGGGTGAGGATCACTTGAATGGAGCAAGGAGTGATGACGCGGAGGATCAATGCAAACGATTAACCTCCACCATTGGTCTTTCTTTTGTAGACAATTGGGGGAGGAGGAAAAGCCTCACCGAGGAGGTGTGGTGCCACGGATTGGAAACGGGGATGATGACTAGAGATGTAGAAGAAATATCTATTGTGAATGAGCATCATTCTGAATGGAAACCAAACCCTTTTGAGTGACCACTGGAGTATTGGACTAAGCAAATCATCTTGTTCACTCCTCATGAGTGTCATCAGGTTGGCGAGTGTGGAAAGAAGCGGATCTCATGATGGAATGTGAAACAAGTTGTGGGTCAACTAGAATTCATCAACCACTGCCGAGAGGATCCATAAACATGAAAAATATCGGATTGGCAAAAGTCCACAATAGGAATGCCGCAACTTTGTACTTTGTTCCCGGTTTGAAGGTTGAATGATGTTATGCCACGGCTCAGGAAATAAAATCAACCGCACCCCCAGACAAGTACATTATGTAGATTGACCTCGGCTCGGTAGCTTTTATGGTGGAAGTGGGGACACTCGTGCAACGTTTTTTCCAAGTTGAAGGCCTTTGAATTCATTCTCAAATAATGTATAGAGTTCAGTTGGTCCCATGCCCCCACTTTGGACAACGACTTGTCATAATGTCACCACTCAAATAAAATGAAACAAAATCGTGATTCTCTTTGTGGGTCACTATCGCTCCTCGTGGGTCATTGCTCCTGCATGGGAACTGTAACCAAGCTATGAACTCCTTGTTTTATCTTTCACAGGAAAATCCCTTGTCTGATTCAGGACTTTCAAAACACCCACACTAACCCCAGGACTTGCGTGTGAAGAGAATGAACAAAGTGATCACCGCTAAACTGCGACCGAGCACAAACTCCCATAGTTTAGATTGACAGAAGGCGCTTGTTCCGTGACTTTGTCCTAACATGTAAACTCACCATGTTCTTACATGTAAGCCCTCGTCAAACCACACCCCAAGTTTCATTCAGGCTTTCAGGACTTGAGTTATGCACGGAGCTTATTGGCCCCCACTGGCGCGGGGCCCAATATGTTCCCTTCTAATGCACAGGGATTCCCAGATCCCCCGTGCAAACTGCATGCAAAATCCCCCCTCAAATAGCCACAAGCCCTCAAAAGAGGGGTTTATGATTGTTCAATGGGCATGGCAGCGTTAGTAATCCGACGAGGCATGCATGCCACGTCGCATTAACGGAGAATCAGCACCAAAACAGTGTTTGGAGGTGAAACGTGGGCATTCTCTCACTAGCCTCCAAGTTGGAGACAAAGACCAATTAGAATGAATTAAACGGGGATAGTTCACCGGTCCAGCCCAGTTGTCGTGATACATCATTCAAGGGCTATCCGGACGAGCGTGGTCATTCGGTTAGAGTATGAAGAATGTTTTAGAGGCGTGTAAATGTGGTTCGTCGGGGTTAGGTGTGTTGTACGATCATGTACATAGTTCTTTCCTTAAATGGTCTACTCCTATCCATCACAGTCAGAGACTGGTTTCCATCAAACAACTTTCCTCTGTATCATTGTTTTAGGCACTTATGTGGTGGTATTTCGTGAGCCGTCTTTGGGCTCACAGAGTTGTACCCAGTCATTTGGTGTGACGGCTCAGCAAAATGTCTTGACTGGGAAGCTACACATCCCAATTTTGATGGTTTTGTTGTTCTAACTGGTTTTGTGACAAGTTTCCATCGGAGGTGTAAATTGACATGCATTGAAAGACAACTTGTTAGACCCTCCTGCCATAGGACCCAGTGGGTTCTTGTCCAAAGATAAACCAAAACCCCTCGATTGGAATTAAAGGAGTGGGATTAACTAGGGGCATGGTGGTTAATCGTGCTATTTCAATACATTATGGAATTTGTGTGTATGATACATGCAATATGTTAGGTTCCTAACAGTTGACAAGTGTAGAAAGTACAGTGTACACCCTTTGAACAATGAACGAACCATTAAAATTGTTCAAACACTTGTGTTTTCCCACAGTTTCTAATGTAAGTAACCTCTTTTCATAACATGCCCTCAGATACATAACATAATGTAGATCAATCAATAAATGCTCTAGCGTGTACATTGGTCCTTTTTTACACATCTTATAAACAAACTGCAACACCGCGAGGTACTTCTTGACTCGATACACCAAAATTAAGACTATGTCAAAAGCGTGGAAGACGCTGCTCATGTTGTTTTCTCAACCCTAAGGAAGTATGTGGTGCCTCACCCCCAAAAAAACACCGAGTGTACCAGGGGAGTGCACCTGGGGGTGCAACAGGGAAATGCAAGGATGTTGTGTATTCCAATGTTCCATCTCGCCCCCACCTCTCAAACACGTCGAGTGTATGAAGGGAGTGTAGTGCCTACCAAGACGAGATATGTGTACACTTTCGCGGGATTCTCTCTTGATACACAAGTCTATGAACTCGATACACCTCAGATACATACTCTGTTACACCAACCTAACACACTTTTGACTTGGAGGGAGGGGGAGAGGGCTGTCCATACCCTCCTCCGAATTTGCAATGTACTATGATGGTGTAGCAAAGAGTATTGGGGCTAGACACTCAGAAATACAACTTGTATGTTTTCGATAATCACCACCCATACTCGTCCCATAATAG
>SZWC01012436.1:900-11191 GCA_023375785.1 Penium margaritaceum | reverse complement strand
GGGGGGGGGGGGTGCAGACACAGGTAGTTCCACACCGATGACACAATCGACAGTCAGCAGAAAGAATATTGAGCTTTGACCAGCCCAATGAGTGTTAGACTATCCCACACACACACTCCTTCCACGTTGCGCCTGTGCATAATTAAGTACAATGCAGGTAAGGATTCAATACTACACAAATAGAACAAAACGTGCAATTGACACAATGAATACATAATTTGAAGCACAGGTATGATTAAGTAGTTTCAACGCATGTTATGCGTTAAAGATTTTTTTGTGATACATTCAGTGAACCCCGTTATGAAGAAAGATCATGGAAATTCAGATGTTCGTGTACACATAACTATGCATGAACTTGACTCTGAGCAGTAACTTCCTAGAAACATTGTCCATTTTCTAGGTTTACTTCACAAAAGGATCATCACCATATGTTTTTCTCTCATACACACATTGGCAGGTGTATTGACCTGGGGTGATTGGACATTATTGGTGTAGAGGGGAGTGGAAAACACTACCGATGGTTACAGAGAAGTCTGATGAACAGTCCTATTACAGATATAGATTTCTATGAATCTTCCATGTAAGATCAAGACCTAAATTGCTTGATTTGGCTGAGTGAGGATCAAGCTTGCTGTACCTAAACTTTTGTTGCAATTTTAGTGACATCGGGGATCTGCCGGCGGTGGCAAGAAAATTTGCCGCAAGTGATCCAGGTTTGACTCCACCTAGCTCCACAGATGTTTATGGTAGGAAAGGAAGGACCTAGGAAGGTCCACTGAAGCAAGAGGAAACTTGTCCTTACTCCTGGACAAGGAAAGGAGCTTCAATGTGGCCTCATTGAAGCTTCTCCCCTAGCTTAGCGTTCGAGGCATGGTGGACGGCAAGTGTTTATGTAATGATCGTACTAGGGGCTCTACTGCTTTGATTCGGGCATGCTTGGATGCTTTCAAGAGCTCGGATGACAGGACATATAAATGCCTTCATAACCTCACTCAAACTAATGCCAAAACGGACTTTTGAGAACAATCCAATTGCAACTCTTTCAGTCTCCACTGTTAAAAGTGATCCTTGCACTCTACTCTCTTCACCATTGATGATCTTGAGCCGCTGTAAAACAGTCGTGGTATGCATATCTTGGAGTTAGGCATCATTGAGGGCACATCAAAATGTTATGGACCCACGGCCCTAGATGAATCCTAGCTCCTACCTACAACCTGCACTGACAATACCACTGCATGCCATGGCAACGACGGAGCAAGACAGTAGCAACAGCATTGTCTCGAAGTTTTGAGGGACATGATTCTCCCTTTAAAGGAGGAGGTTTGAGGTATACTTCACCTACAAGGGACTGCTTGAGCTGGTAAAAGATGAAGGAATAGCTACCCCAAATGCTGCGATTCCGTATGAAGTGGAGAAGAATACAAAGCGTAATAATGAAGCACTTGCTATGATGGTGTTGGCGCTGTGTCTGACGCAATGAAGGATGCACTAAGGCCAAGGAGGCCTGCAAGAAAATCTTCCAGCACTGGCAAGCCAGACCATAAACTCAATTGAATACAAATATCTAAACTGCGAGGTTTCTTGACATAGTTTCTTCCATCATCTACCACCTGAGCTACTGTTTCACCACCCACCTACCTAGCAAATTTGTAAACCAGATCTTCTTCTTTAAGCGGACCGTCATCCTCTGAGCTTATGATTGTGACGAAATCTGTGAGACCCTACAGCAGACAAAGTCACTTGTTGCTATGTGTGTGGCCACCAGATAGAGGGTCAAATCACAGCTGTAAGCTATGATGCTCCTCCTGGCCTTGCCGGATAGTTGAAGTCCCACGATCACTGTCATTGGTGCCTGGCCACCGACGAGCTGAAGTATCCCAAAGGTTGCTGAGTTTGTGTCTAACGTATGTGTCTAATGTGGTGGCAGAGAGAGTGGTCAAGCACCGGCTTCCACCTATGCCATCCTTCCTCAAGGAGCCGAGGATGGAAAAAAGGGGAAGGGCATCAGACCAGACACAAAAAGAGGTAGCAATAAAGAGCAATGATTAAACTTTGGTTACAAGGGCCATTATGCACCAACTTCCGCAAAGCAACATGCATGGTGGGAATTGTTAGAGCTGCCATGTGAATTGGTGTAAATCCAGTAGAGTGTGTATCCTCCCAGAATCCTTCTAAGACCTGAAGTAAAATTGGCTAGTTTTGCGGATGGTGAGGGGTGTCTAAATCATTGAAATGTAATCTGGATTGTAGTGCTTTGTGCTCATTTCTTGGTGGCAGGCTTGTAACGTGGTTGTGACTGGCTTGCAAATCTAAGAAGCTGACTAAGACCCAGTAAGTACAAGGGAAGTTGGACTTTAGGTAGCCATTAAGGTATGGACAAGATACGCCATGTGAGGCTATGCACGTGCCTGATAGATGCCTACGTCACAATTTCTGGACACAAAGTGCTGCATCAATAGGCATTGTCTTTGGATTGGGTACGCACGACAAGGTACATCAAGACGTTGTTAACATAACGGGTGTCATATGTGTTTTGTATGGATACAAAAATCAGATTCAGCCCCAGAGGACAAAAGGAATGAGAGCACAATAAATGAGCAACTGTAGCGCCATGTGAGAGCACAAAATGGTTATCAGAGGAACGAACTGAAGTGTTTCCTGTAGAGCTACCAAAAGGTTTGTCAGTTAATCAAGTCATTGAACACAGTACCGATTTGGCTCTTATAGTGAATCCAGCTGTGAGTCGCGATGGTTGCATGAGCAACAATAAATGGGATGTAGTTGGAGGAGCTAATGGAGCAAGAGTGGATCAGGCCATTGTTTTTACGATGAATGTATAGGTCTCATTTGTGACCAAGAGGATAGGAGAGTAAAAGATGTGTGTAGACTACTACAAACCGATTCATTTGTAAAAAAGAGCTGGTACCCACCACGAAGGGACAAGGATCTCTGTAAAATTGAGGAGAACACTACTTTGTATGAGGAATAACCTGCACTCAGGGTATCATCAGATACAAATGACAGGGAATGATATGGAGGAAATGGTTTTCCACATACGTTCTGGCCATTTAAGGACAAAGTGGTACCCTTTGGGTCAACCAATTGTTGAACAATGTTTATTTATGAAATCCTCTTCTCTCTGAAACTCTTCAAGAACATTATTGATGTCTTTGACAAGTGTTGGGCATTACTTGAAGAAATGGGCTCTTCACAAAGCACTCTGAAAAGGATTTGAGAAGCAATAATTGGAGTTTCTCATGTACGCTTTGAGCAGAAATGGCGCCCACATGAATTCAAAAAAGGTACAAGTTACGATGTAGTGGCAAATACAAAGTTATGTATGTGATATATGGGTCATCCTCAGGTTTGTCAAATACAACCGGAAGATCAATGATGGTACACAAAAGGGGCATGCCACAGACATGAGCCTGTTCCATGTCCTCCTCAGCAGATGACTGTTGAGGAGGGATCACTAACGAGGGGAGATTGGAGAAAGATAACTCCGAGGGTCCCAAAGGCTACAGTGTGTGATGTTCTTGTCCTGCAACATCCAGAATCATCCAAAAAATCATATCATGGCAACTGGATGCAATTGACCATGCCATTGGGAAAACTTGTTTTGTAGGATTGAGAGAGGTCGGTGCAACCAAATGAACAAGGTGTGGAGTTGATGTATGCGATCCAATAGAATGAGACATTGGTGATCCGTGAATCCAGAAAGTGGATATGTTACATGGAGTTGTGGTGTTGCATGGACTCCACAGACCACTATTTTGTGAAGTACCTAAAAGTTCACCCAAACGCAAGTCACTAACAAACTTGGTGCATGGGGGTTTAAGAGGGATCCCTTGACTACAAAAAAAGAATTCAAACATGTGAAGAATTCTTACACTAGAAAACACACCGCTGAAGCACATGCTATTAGAAAAGGCACATGATGTTCACTATTTGGGTCACTCTGGCTTCCACAAGATGCTTGAGGCTTTGGCACACCGATTCTAGAGGGAATTAACCACTGCAAGAGGTTCATGATTAGCTTCGTCTACTTATGAATCAAGGCACATAGGAGCAGATAGGTAGAAAACCTTCAAGAATTCTCAGAGCCTGACTGATCATAGACAAAACTATTATTGACTTCATCGGCACATTGCCCCAAAGACAATAGATTCATAAAATTGTTCTGTGGCGGTGGGATGGTTCTCCAACATGGCCCATTCCATTGCATGTCCACAGGTCATCCTGGCTGTTGGCATGGATTAAATCTTACTCAATGGCCTTGACTTCCATGGAGTGATGCAGTGGGTAGTATCATGCCATGATCGACATTTTCCTTTGTAGTTTCGGGCAAATCTCTTGGCAAAGCTAGACATGCGGGGTACACCTCTCTGTACAGTACAACCCAATAAGTGATGGAAAAACTGGATGCATCCACTGCTGGCGCAGTGGATATCACTCTTCCCTTAAATTCAACTGGGGTTGGGGGTCCCCTACTCCCCTTGCCAGCATGACTGGCCTTGTAGCGGGCAGCTACCTATGCTTCTGCCCTTGGTGCTCGGGCTGGCATCAGTCCCTAATCTATCACTCTGCTGACAGGATTGAAGGAAAAAGAACTAAAAAGAAAAACTGAATGCACAAATCAAACCTAAAGGCTGATTTTGTGCAGCTAATTTTGTGGTCCTATTGGATGTGGAGGGTTGGGAGGAGAGATTCTGTATGATAAAGTTCCCCTACAAAATAGTTGTTGAGGTGTCATGGGGAAATTCACCATTTTGGATGGTCTCTCACTACCAATCACCACGTGTAACTACCATCCGTATAGCTACACATCTTCCAAATGTGTAGCAGATTGTTGATGGGTTTGTCTCCATGTGGAATTTGGTGTAGGATTTGCTACTCAAGACAAAGAAACATCTCACATGACAGGAAGTTAAGCATCAAAATACAAAAACAACCATGCTGGTGATTAGTTCATGCATAACTATCAAAACATAAAGCTAATGGAATTTGGAAGTTCCAATCTCTGGATATAATGGATGGGTATGCTTTGCATGATTGCAAAGTTGTTGACTATGTCTGTGAGCTCAAGCTGCGCATTCAATAAATCGTCTATTTGGTGTTGAACGTTTTCCTATTTCGTTGTTGTTGTAACTTCAACGCGTACTTCAAGGATTATTGAAAAAATCTAGCTCCTAATTTAAAGGTAAAGTAGAAAGCGGGGTTGAAGATGGAAAAGAGTGAGGAATTTTGGACGGAGGAGGTTCTCCACACCTGTTGGATGGGGCATAAACACGAGTTTCTAATGTAGGGGTGCTCGGTTGAAAACTCATGAAAACAAGCAGCACAACATCAGGAAAACCCCCAATGTGCACGAGGAACATCACTGATCCTCCGGGCCTTCATGCCTCAAAGGGAGGAGGTGACTTTAATGAGGTGCTAACTTTTCTTCACAATACTTCAGGCACATTCCGGGTCTTGGAGGCATCTTGGCCATCTTCGGGGTTCCAGGTTCTAGGGGCCAGATATCTGCCTTGTAGTTGAGATCACCTCCGCTCGATGAAAAAGGTGAGGAGGAGGACACGAGGTGAATGAACAAGCAAGCGCCAGCATGAAAAGTACACGGAAAGCCATGGGTTGTTTCCCTTGTCCACGACTTTCCCCCCCAAACCATTCAACTATTGACCGAGCATGTATGGAACACCATTGGTGGGTAAAATTTCATGTGCACCTTGTGTAACGCTCCGACCACACCCTGCAAGGATGACTTCAACCCTCTTTGTGAGTACGTCGTGGACTGTATCCATCAGTGGGTACTGTAAAAGAAACGCATCTAAAAACTTGCACAGTCAGCAACCGAACCAATAGTACTGGTGGCATAAATCTCACGATGACCTCACTCACTGCATCAAACCATTATGATTAAGGCAGAGTAATGATCTTGACATATGAACGACCAAGGCCTTTCTGACTGAAACTTTGGCACACACATAGGGTAAGAACAAACTGTCGTGGAGTATGAACTGCAAGTAGCTTGCCGTAACAGGCTAGGAGAGCGCATCTACGAGGCTAGGACTGGCCAGCCATGGAGTATGGACATGATGTAAGTAACTTCTCATTTCTGAATCTTGCTCCATACTATATTTTAATTTCTGCTACAACCCTGCTCTCCATGCACAAAGACTTTATCTTTTGAGTGCAGAGAAGCACCCTCATAACAAGAGGAAGTATCCAGATGGAGGGAAGGAGAGAGAGAGGTAGGGGCCGGATGGAGGGAGGGAGAGAGGGAGGATGAGGAGAAGGGAGGAGGTGAGCTTGAAGAAATAAGGAAATTGGGTGGAATAGTGTGAGGAAATCGTGGGGCTAATAGGAAGGAGATTGAGTAAAACATGGTGGAAAGGAAAGATGGATGGAGAGAGGGAAGGAGCACCAAGAGGGTGGCAAGGAGGGAGAGAGGGATTGAGGGAGGTATGAAAGAAGGATATAGGGAAAATAGAGATAAGCAGAGGGAGGGCGGATGGAGGGAGAGACTATTGGATAGAAGGGATGGAGGGAGGTAGGAAGGGAAGGTGGAGTGGATGGAAGGGAGGGAGAAGAGAGTGTAGTAAGAGGTAGAAATAGGGGTGGTGGAGGGAGCACAATGGGAGACGGGATGTAGGATGGGATGTTGGAGTGACTGTGTGAGGATGGCATGGAGGATAATATGTAGCTGGGAAAACAGGACATGGATGTACAAGGGAGGTTAGCATGGGAGGTTAGCAAAATAGGGAGGCGGTTTAAAGAAGCAGAGGATCAAAATGATGAGGAGGCAACACAAGGGAAAAGACTCGATGAGAGGGATGGTCAACCAAGCGGGAGGGAAGCCAAAGGAGGGCAAGGGGGAAAGGATCGGCAATGAGAGGGAGGTAGTGAGGGAGGAAAGGAG
This sequence comes from Penium margaritaceum, assembly GCA_023375785.1. NCBI lineage: Eukaryota > Viridiplantae > Streptophyta > Zygnematophyceae > Desmidiales > Peniaceae > Penium > Penium margaritaceum. Next base: position 4,272 of record SZWC01012436.1, on the reverse strand, counting down.
GTGGAGAGACAATGTGGATAAGGGAAGGACGGAGAAACGGGGGGGGGGGACGAGGGTGGGAGAAATGGAGATGTATGTCGAGCCATGGTGCGGACTTGGATAGAGGCGAGAGTCTTTTGTGAGCTCTCTCCATGAACCTCCTCGTCAGTGTATGAGCTGTAAAATGTAAATCACAATTCAACTATGTATGTTTGAGTGTGCCTACACCTCTTCATGGATGGGTGTTATACCGAGTTGAAGAATGGAGGAACCAGATGGCCTTCATTGGTTTGGTGCCATGTTGAAATTTCGCACATGAAGGAGGGGCTCCTAGTATTGTTTGATGATTGATCAAGGCCAGATGTGAGGTATCAAGCGAGGCTAGGCTGAAAATCGCATGGAGGGAAAGGTTGCGACTAGGTCAGATCCCACCCTCCTCGCAACTTGGTATCCTCTATCTGTTGTTTTCAAATGTATGAAACTTGACACATGACACGACAAAAAAATCGTGACATGTGACACACGCAATATGGCTTCATTCCCTCTCAGTGCAACGTCTGCCATATTTGAGGAGCCTCTAAACCCTCACCCAAGCTCAAATTGTGTAATTGACCAAAGACAAGGTAAATTCATGCAAGTAAGCATAGCACAACTAAGCTTAGTCATGGCAAATGGAAAGTCTCATCTTATGGAACACATGTATAAAGCATGTACATAAGTCACCCACGCGGGCTCAACAGACAGATCTACACAATTTGAGCAAGCAACAATGACGAGGCGACCACAGGCTTCAGGAGACTCTTCGAGATAGCATTGGAGGTCTCGACAATGGCCAGGGGCAGATAGTGTCCCTTTCACCCCACCATTAATTACCAAATGTCTTCTCTCTAATCCGTCAATGAGTTGCGGGAAGATGGACTACTACAAGGTGGTCATTGTACAAGGATCAACAAGAGTAAAGATAAAAAAAACAAGAGGTAGAAGTTTCCATCGCATCGGAGTTTGATACTGTGTGAAAGAAAAGGTTTGGTCAAGAAGCTCAGCAATCAAGGATGCATTCCGCCATGATTTCGTTGGTTTTGTCTTCCCATTGGCACGTCATTCTTGCCGGATCCAATGGCTTGTGAGGTTCAGTAGAATTCACGGACTCCCTTCTTTTGGATAAACAACGGCTCAACATTTACTATGTATCATATGTGTGAAATTGAGTTATACTAGATGAATCCATCAATGTGGCTTGTACTTGAGGGAATTCCTTTATAAAAAACAATGTATATTGGGTTTACATGTAGTATCGAATCACCATTATTAGCGAGAGAACAAATGTAGTGCTTGAAAAGCAAAATTCATCATTCAATGACTATGACGGAATTGACGAAGCTTCTACTTGCACTATAGTCTCATGGTCGAGGGCCGGAGTGATCGTGCATAAGTGGTAGAGGTGGCTACACACACGTCGGCTGAAAACTTCACGAAAATGCATTGACACCACCAAGAGTGGCTCAAATATACACCATCAAGACAAAGGGGCGGTGGATCGTAACATCACCTTCGTGAGTAGTTCATCGGGCATACAAACCCTTCTACCCAACCCGCGAGGGGATTCGTGACGCCCAACCAGGCACATGAAAAGAAGGACTCCCGCATCCGACAATTTAAAAAAGAACTAGACTGCTCACTCCCTTCACCATGCTCGATGAGTGGTACGCGCCACTCATCGTGCGAAGCAAGGTGGTGCATGTCTACCCCCTCGCAATTCTCGCTCCCACGCGATAACTGTGGTCAAGTGAAAGCGCCCATTTTTTTAGATCGAGTGCAAACCATCGTTCAATTTTTTCCCTGACACGCAAACCACCCATTGTTTACATGCAAACCGTAGTCAAAACCTGCCTCGAATTACATTAGGGGGGTTTAGTTTTGCGCGGGCTCCTACTGGGCCGCGTAGTAGTGCAGCCAAGCAAGTTCCCTTTGAACGCATTGGGAGTCTCGGACCCCCCATTCATGCTAGGGTTTTTTGTTTTGCGCGGGCTCCTGCTGGGAGGGGTACGTTTGGACCAAACGCACCCCTCCCCTTTGAAAATTCACCAACCCCTCGAATGGGGGGTTTGTGAATGTTCTAGAAAGTTGTTGACATGAGCGTGTGGACACTGCATTGCATACAACGTCGACATGTTACATTTTCTCGTTGTTTGTGGGTACAATGTTAATTTTTCTGGAATAATGGATAGGGAGTGTTATTCTTCCGAGCACCGGGTGGGGCATACACACAATGTGGGCAATTCCTACATGTACCCTAGTTCATAGTGGCCATGATAGACCCTTCTCATGATTCCAATGTCCTTAAAGGATGTAGACTAAGATCCAGAATAGTTTTGTAATGGGTGAGAGTTGAGTCATGTTTCATCATGTAAACATCTACCAAGTTGGTAGTGTTGGAATGCGGAAGCTCTAATTATTTCAGTGGCGAGTGGGTTGAGGAATGGCCTCAGACTTCTCCCAGTCCCCTTTTTGTACGGGTCATAGCCGAGTCGCTTGGTCGCATAGAAGAACTGACATTTCGAAGCTATGCAATACTTTTGTGTTTACACATGATTTTTTTATGATTGTCCATCGTGTTTTACGGTTCATTTTGTGCTCCTTCCTTTCGTCAAGAGCTCGTTCGAGTGTATTTCACTCATTCAACGGGAATTCGCCGATGGACTAAGGGTACGGTAAAAAAATCCCACCTAGCAGGGCGAAGTTTTGACACTTTTTTGAGTAAGTAAAATGTGGCACGGGGGTGTAGGTTTGATTTTCCTTATCTGGTTGATCGTGATAAAAACAAGCCCCTAGTAGTTTTCTGTCACCTTCCAACCTCCGAATGGCCCCTCTAATTGACCATGCCAACTGACATGGTCAAACATTTTATTCGAAATGTTTGGAAATACGCTAAACATCGGGTACACTTGCCGTATACCCACCATCGTTGCAACTAATGTACACCTTCCCCGTTCTTCGCAAAATAAGAATAGGACAACCACTTTGATAGAAAAATACCTATAATGTCCATGAAGTACATAAAATACCTTTGAGGGCCACTGTTTAAAACTAATACTCTGGATGTCCACCAAGCTAAAATCGTATGGGGGACAATGTAATTCTCCGCATACCCAAGTTGACACTCCACCGAAATACGCCCAACGACATTAAAAGAAATCTGTGGCCACTATCGCAAAGACGGATTAGGTCCTACATGCTAATACATTTCCTAAAAAAACATACAACGAGAGTTGGAACGAATGACATGCTCACAATTATTTTCTGCATGCGTTTAGTGATTATCTACCTCCGTGGGAGTCTGTTTCACACTCTCCCCCCACCTCTCTCTCTCTCTCTCTCTCTCTCTCTCTCTCT
>SZWC01012435.1:59412-74947 GCA_023375785.1 Penium margaritaceum | reverse complement strand
TCCAGGCCAACTGGCCCCTCCGGGCCAGCAGCGCCTGTCGCGTCTGCTGGCTCCTCCGGGCCGACAGCCCCAGTCGCATCCGCTAGCTCCTCCGGGCCAGTAGCCCCGTCCTTTTGTCGGCCCGTCGGACTCAGGGCCATCTTCAACCCGACCGCGCTACACACGTGGCCCAGGCAGCAGCCTCCGACCTCGGCCGACAGTGAGCACGCAGACCGTCGCACCGCGTCCCGTGGCGCCTCGACGCCCTGTGGCTCCACGTGTCTCCTCCACTCCCACGGTCGTGAGTGTGGACCCTGGCACGAAGGCTCTCGGCCTGACCACTTCTGCCATCATCACGAGCATCGGCATGCTGTTGTGGCTGCACTCGCCCGCATCCCACCTAGGGCTCGTGATGCACACGCCCTCTCAGTCCGGTCCACAGCGCGCCCAGAGGACCCAGCCACCCTACGCGAGGCTCGAGCCTCCCCCGAGGCCGCACATTGGGATGCTGCCTGCGCCGAGGAGCTCGCTGCTATCCGGCAGCACCACGTGTATGACCTCGTCGACCTCCCTCCAGGTCGGAAGGCCATTGGTGCCAAGTGGGTCTTTAGGCGTAAGTGGAAGCCTGACGGATCCTTGGAAAAGTACAAGGTCCGCCTCACAACAAAGGGGTTTGCTTAGGTCCCTGGGGTCGATTACGACCAGATCTTCGCCCTAGTCGGTCGGTTCTCCACTAGCCGGGCGCTCTTTAGCCTGGTTGCCCAGCACGGGTGGGAGCTGCATCAGATGGACGTGAGCAACACGTTCCTCCATGGCTCACTGGAGGGTGAGGAGCTCTACATGATGCAGCCCCCAGGCTTCGACGTTGGCATTGGGAGAGTTTGGCGGCTGCGGAAGGCCCTCTATGGCCTAAAGCAGTCGCCTGAATGCTGGAACCAGGAGATCAGCAGCACGCTTCTTCGTGGCGGCCTCCAGCGCAGCACCGCTGACCCCGCACTGTTCGTCAGCCCGCGAGGTCAGACCTTCGCCGCGGTTCTGGTCTACGTCGACGATCTCCTCATTGCGTCGCCAGACACGACCGCCATCCCGCGTGTCAAGGACTTGTTGCATGCCGCCTACTAGATGAAGGATCTCGGGTCTGCCCGAGTCTTCCTGGGCATGGAGCTCGAGCATGATCGCTCCCAGGGCATCCTGCACGTGCACCAGGCTGCCTATGTGCAGACCCTGTCCACTCGCTTCGCCAAGGACATGCCCCTCGTACCTAGCGCATCTTCACTCATGTCACCCGATGGCCAGGTGAAGCTGAAGAGTCATGACCCAGCTGTTGTGGGGGAGCTAGTTGATGTGACCGCGTATCTGCGGGTCATCGGGTCACTGATGTTCCTGGCGACGACGATGCGTCCAGACTTCGCGTGCGCCGTCAACCTCCTGGCCTAGTTCTCTCAGGAGCCGTTTCACCTCCACTTCGAGGCCGCGATCCGATTGCTGCGGTATGTCGTTGCGATCCCTCGGCGAGGTCTTATGTTCCGCCGTCAGCCGTCCGTCGTCGTAGTGGGCTACACCGACAGTGCCTGGGCCGGCAGTCCAGACGGTAAGAGTCGCACGGGCTGGATCTTTCTGGTCACCGGCACAGCTGTGTCCTGGCGCAATGGCAAGCAGGGTTGCATTGCACGCATCACTGCTGAGGCTGAGTACGTGGCCCTTGGCTCAGGCGCGTGTGAGAGTGTGTGGTTGCGTCATCTGTTGTCCGAGTTGCGTCAGCCTGTCGCATCCATCACCTTGCATTGTGACAATGAGAGTGCCATGGCCATCGCCGACAATGACAGTGTGCATCACACACGCACAAAGCACATCAATGTTGAGTATCACTATGTGCGTTCGTTGTTGCATGATGACATCATCAACATCGTATGGGTTGAGACAGCATGGCAGCTGGCTGACTTCCTGACCAAGGCACTAAAGCGGGACTCGTTCAAGAAGGCTGTGAGTTCAGTCGGCGTGCGTCCGTGAGTTGCCCTCTTTGTCTCTGCCTGCGTCTCTGCGTACCTTGGGGGAGTCTGGATGTTGACCGTTTCTTTGCCCTTCCATGTACACTACGCCTGTGAGTCATGGGGGAGTGTTGGTTTTTGCGCATCGCTCATTGTGCTCTGTTGTGTCCTCCCGGCTTGTGTACATCGGCGTGTAGATGACTTACGGCGAGACTCGATGCTGATGGAGTGTCATCCGGTGGAGCCGACGCACGCCGAGGTCTACTCGCAGTTCGCTAGAGCCTCCTCTCTTCGGCGACGTGCTCAGCTCCATCGGCAGGCCTCCTCAGCGGTCGTGCTGCCGGCGGTCACTGCCACCGCAGTTGGTGTCTGCATGCGTCCAGCGCGTCCCGTCGGGTCTGCATCGTCATGCGCTGCCTAGGGTCCTTGTTGCATGCTGTATGGCCCTGTTCGGCATCATGGGCCACTAGAGGCACTGCCCGGGTTCGGGCAGCCATAACTCTTTGCTACTATTTTTCTAGCTGATTCTGACCGCACGACTGCGTTCGCAGCGTCGGTATTATGGTATGGTCCAGTTTTTAGGCAAAACGGACGACGCACGGGTTTTGGGCTGTCGGGCGTCTGGCAGGGCTCACCGAGAAAACCCTGCCCGCCAGAAAATAGGTCCAGAGCTATTTTCTGATTGGCTGGTTAGCTGAGCAACAACTTCTACACTAGTGGAGGGCAGCTAGAACTTGGAGGGGTCTCCCATTGTTGCTTATTCTTCATTCCTAACCAGTTACTTTCAGTTTTCAGCTGCTTTCTGCCGCTAAATCTGGCGCGCGCGTTTCTGAGTAACAAACCGAGAGCTTCCAGACTTAGACTCTAGAGCAGCAGACTGAGGGGGCAGCTGACTTAAGCAACGAGCGTGGAAGCCCGCACGCTGCATCAACAACGCTGCTGTCCCAACCTGCTGCCTAGGTTTTCCAGCTGCCACCAACAAGCGGTAGTAACACGAGGGATGATGCACCGATGGAGGTATAGAAAAAATGCAACTCACTGCACGCTTTGGGCAGAAACTTCCGTGACGCAATAGACTATCCAGGAAATGGTGAGGGACGGACGACTCCAGCGTCCAATCTGGTGACGGGCTCGTCGTGATCGGCAAAGCCCTCACCCCCACCGCTTGTCGCTAAGACGACACTAGGAGCAACAACGCAAAGCACGAGCCAAGAAGCGACAGTCAATGAACTGTATTATGATGCCTCAACAGCCATTTGCTCCAACAACCTAACATAGTTATGGAGGAGCTTCAAAATATCCACAATAGAGTTAGCGCATAGCGAGGGGGACACTACACTCTTGAGTGAACCTCGAATCCAATCAACACTCTCAGATTTAATGGATCTCGCGAATCCAAATCGACCAACGGTGTACACGTGGCTGACAAGTCCGGATGTGTACTTCACTGCTGCTCGTGTCAACACTGTGAAAACCCGATCTTGTGACCGGGCTTTTCAGTGGCATGACACTATGCCAGTGGTCTGGTACAAACAACACACAACAAGAAAGAGACTGGAGAGCCTCGTCAATGACTCATCTAGTTGCTCTGACATTGTCGATCGCAATCGTGCTACCTCTTAAGGAGATGAATTCAATGCACCAAGGTCATGTTACTCCATCAACAAGCTATACTAACTGTATGCACACCGTTATTGCTTTATTTTGCAATTGAAGGCAAAGTCCAACACACGGTAGAAGCAACGACAACTGCACAAGCAATCTACTGTTATCAAGTGCACGCTTTGTTTCCAAGATTATCACAACTGATTTCCCAGCTCATAAGGAGCTTTATTTCTACTACAAGACGGCCTCAAACACAACATCTGGCAAATAATTACAAGATTCGGCATCAAGGAAAACGTATTTTTGCATCAACAATGCCAACAACAACTACATCGGTTGAAGGGTCTCGATGTCAGCACAAATCAACCTTACTATATTGCTTGTGAAGTAAGTGAATGGTGCAAGGGAGAGAGTGAGGGAGTGGAAGGGAGGGGTGCACCAAGGATTTACTACAAGCCCACTTGGAGAAGCGTGAGACACAAAAGCTGAGGTATGGTTGTATGGAGCGAGGCCTTTGACTAGCGAGCGAGCCCCACCTTGTGCAGTATGCGTGAGATGGGGCTACCGCCACGCATGGAGTCGCCCCCAACTTCTTTGGAATAAATCCAAGAGCGGTTGCTGCCGGAAAACTCTGGTATCGTGACCCAATCAATATCATCACATGGCATATAGGCTAAATCAAGCACAAGCCCATCCATGAATGCAAGACAATCCACAATATCCAAACTATACGTTGGAATTCCTCCAAGTTAGCTTTATACAACAACATTACAAATGAGACATTTCAGAGAGCTGCTAACCGGCCCATTTGCACAAGCCATATTTTGTCCAAGTGGCCATGGCAACAAGAGTGGAACTGGCAAGAACGTCGTCGAAACGATGCGTGCCATTGCTTCAGAATGCCACTTGGTTTCAACGGCAGGCATGTTGTTTTACTCTCATGCATACATTTGTGTGTGGAGACCATTGGAAATAAATCAGTGTGTTGGCAAGTCAGCACTTGAGCACCAATGCTAACACCCTCACTATCCTATAAATGAAGAACCACACGGGTCACGAAAGATTACATGGGATGCATGTGGAGAGAAAACAATGAAACACTACACAACTGTAAGCGAGCAATAACATTCAGGCTAAGTCAGGTGCAGAGGGTGTGCGTGTTGGACAAACTATGTGCACTGCAAACTTAATACAACCAAAGCTGAGTGCCTTGGCAAAGAAATAAGCCTGCCGAGATCGTGTGGCCACCTAGACCTTCAAAACACCAGCAGCGTTGCATTCATGAATCGATTGGTGCTAGACATTGATATTCTTAGAGCGTGAGTGGTGCATGCCATGGTTGCCAACATTGGCCTTTGTGGTTTGGTTGTCATAGTGCGGAGTGGTGTAGTGAATGGGCATGTGCAACTGCTGTAAGAGGTGGTATAACAAGACACCTTTACATGCACACCTAAGACGAGAGTAACATACTCGGTTTCGTTGGAGCTTTGTGCACCACGACCTTGCTTGTTGCTTTTCCAAGAAACAACAATGCCTCCAACCTACAAGACATAGTTTGATCAGTTGCTTGCATGGCTTCCATGAACCCAATCACGATTAGTGTAGCCATCAACAAATACAGAGAGCTGTGATACAAATCACAGTCCAAAACACACTGTCAAGAATGAGTATTGAATGACACAAAGCATACCTTCAAGATGATGTTACCGTGGATAGTTATGGAAATGTATAAAGTAGTGAACGGCAAATAAAACGTCTGCACATGTCATCGTGGTGAGATGCATCGAGGAGCCAATGACTCGAAGATATTTGGTGACTTTGACTTCCCACCCAACGAAGCCATATGAGGTGTTTTCAAAAGTCCCTTGCCAGTTGGGATCACGGGTGTAGAGGCTGGTGGAATCGTAATAAGCAAGGGAGTAAAGCACTCACCAAGATTGCACATGGAACGATCCCGCTTGAGCTCCATTCCAAGAAACAGTTGAGCGGAGCCAATGTCCTTCATTTTCTAGATCGAACATAGTTGGGACTTCACAAATGGCATAACAGAGAGCTTCGGCAAGGCAATAAGCCAGTCATCAACATGGAGTAGGATAACAATAAGAGGCGACGACGGAGGACCTATAAACAGCGGAGGATCAACGGCGTTGCGGTGGTACCCATCCCTCCTTAAGGGTGGTAATGATCTCCATGTTCCAGCAGGTAGGAGACCGATTCAACTCATATAAGGCCTTTCAAAGATGCTTGATCTTGTTGATTCCATCGGCAAAACCAGGTGGCTGCACCATATGGATCTCCTTATCCAAGGTACAATGCACCAAGGCGTTATTCACATCCATCTATTCAAGTTCCCAATCATGGTGTGCCACTACACTAAGGAGGGTACAAGCAGTGGTGTAGCGTCTATCGAGTCCAAACGTCTCATCAAGGTCCATGCCTAGGATGTATAAGAAACCCTTGGAGGACAAATATGCATTATAACAATCCATAGCACCATCGGGTTTCAACTTGTACCAAAACACACATTGTTGTGAGACTGCTTTGTAACTATCGAGCAAGTCTAACAGCTTGTATACCAGCTGCTCTTGAAGGGTATCGTGCTCCTCCTTGATAGATGTCTCTTATGGAGAGGAGTCGATGGCCTCACAAGTCTCACACACTGTAGTGGGCTCGAGGCCTAAAGGGGACAGGCCACCAGTAGCAAAACAGGCAACAACATAGCCAGCTAGTGAGGTGGCAATGGTACTATGGAACTCCTCATACATGAGAGAGTAGCCAAGAGATGTGCCGGGGTGCATTGCGCTCATGCCAAGACCGTCCAAAGTAGTGGTGGCGAGACCTAGGGAATGCAAACTGAGGTCACCCAACACAACGCCATTGTGGGAAGGAAGAGCACGTAGTCGGCCCTCGCAAGTGTAAGGATCAAAGATGGGAGGGCATGACTAACTGGTGAGAGAACAAGAGTTACATATCACTGAGTAGTATTTGATTGGGAGACTGGCAAGGACACATGGACTGGTCAATGTCCGGAGTAGGACGAGAGGATTACTCAACAGAAAAATAGAGTAGGGCCGAGGAAATGTAGGCACCATCAAAACCTCCATTGGAGGAAACAGATGGTGAGACATTGGGTGAAGCACCATTAATACTGTTGCCACAAATTCAAGGATGCAATAGGAACGGCCGGAGGAGAGACGCCCACAATCCAAAAAAAAAGTGGGACAAGGGTGTTAGCAGAAACAAGATGATCAAGATCACACTTGAAGAAAGATTCAAAAAAGGGATCATTGCAAGAGTCATTGAAACAATGAACAAAAGGATTCCGAAAGAATCAAGCTTTGGAGAAAGAGGAAATGACGAGGAAGGCACACAGATGACCCTAACTGGACCATTTACTTTCACACAAGTCATGAGGAAGGCAAACTACAATAACAGAGTCCAACGTGTGAGCCAAGTGAAGATAAACACAAGGACACTTCAAATGCTTTTAAGGCATAATATCACAAGGAATTGGACCATGGAGAACACGGTTCCACAACCTGGTACTTAAGGACACGACCTCGTAGGCAAGGAGGTGGAGAAGACCAAACTTAACAAAAAGCGAGTAAACACCATCAACAAGTGTATGGTTCCAATATTTAATCACATCGTTGTGATGTGGTGTGCAGGGAGTTGAGAACTCCATATGCACCCAGTGGGAGGTCAGAAATCAAGACGTGGAACCAAATAATTCACTGCCACGGTGGTAACAGAACACAAGTGGGTGATGTTGACATGCAAATCCGGCCTAAGGAAGCCACTCCTCAAGCACATCGGTGACATCACTCCTGTGACGCAGGGAAGATTTTCCAACAAACCCGAGAGAAGTCATCAGTTAGACAGAGAACGTAGCAGCCAAATGCCACTGAGAAAGTCACCAGGGAGCGAACCCATGAAGCTTGAGAATATGGGAGGTCATATGGTCACAAGTGAAAAGGGGGAGTTATGCATCTTGTCTTGAGCGAAATGAAGGCAATCGGATGTGCAATTGGGTGCAAATGAAGCACGATGAAGACCATGTGCATGATGTTGTTACAACAGGCTGGAAACGATGGTAGTATGAATGTGACAGAGACGACAATGTAGAAGAGGTGTGTGCTCAGGAGACAACTACGGCACAACATGGATGAGTGCAGAGGTGGAAGAAGACAAAGGGATAGACCATGAAAGAAAAAATAGACCATCACAACAAAGATTGCACAACACACCACAACTGGAAGACAATAAAAAGACAGTCTTGATACCATGAATGGCACAAAATCCATGCCAAGGGTAGTCACAAATAGCAGACTGAACTCAAAATCGGGCACATACTCAACGTCTGGCACGGAAAATTACCATTTAAGCCCATCAAAGTGAACAAGGCCACGGCCCCGGGTGGACAGCAACCTGCGTGAGCTAGTCTGGACAAAGTGGACGGAACCAACTGGGCCAAAGGAGAGAGCGAGAGCGAGAGTGAGAGAGTGGGAGAGAGAGGTGTGTTGTGGATTTGTTGTAAGCTTACTTATAGAAGCGTGAGACAAAGAGTTGAGGTGCGGTTGTGTGGCACGAGGCCTTATTGTGGTGAGCGAGCCCGAACTTGTTTATAACGCACGAGTTGTAGCCGCCACCACCCATGGGGTCGAGGCAGACCTCTTCGAATGAAAACAAGAGAGTTTACAACCATGCATGCAAGATGATCTAGATCATCCTAAAGTGTGTGTGTGGGTATGCCACCAAGTGAGCTTTCTATAACAATATTTTATATGAGATATTTCAAAGATTTGCTAGCCGACCCATTGGCACAAGCCCTATGCTATCCAAGTGGTCATGAAAATAGGAGTGGAGCTGGTTAAGACACCATCCAAAGTGCCACTTGGTTTGCCCAACATCCATGTTGGTTCACTCTCCCGCATACACGTGTGTGTGGAAGCTAGTGGGCGGTAATTAACGTATTGGTGATTCAACACTTGAGCACAAAGATTGGAAGCTTGAATGGGTCCCTGGGACGTGGGTACTTGGACAAAAATGGATTCATGGCTAAAGACCCTCAATCATCGTGTTTTTTATCGAGTGGTCCAAGCTTCTTGTCCAATTATTCATACCAAAGGTTGGTGACACCGAAGCCTCAACACTTGCATTGGTACAGGAAATTCATAGTTAACATAAGCCCCCTCCCTAGCGTAGATGAGCATTACAACACAACAGGATCAATGGCTCCAGCAGACTCACACAAAGTCGTTCTATGTTAAAAACAAATCTTGTTAGAACCAATAGCAGGTAAAAAGGGTGAGAAGTCATTGAAATAATTGAGAAATTAAGGATTAGACAGCTTGAAGGAGTAGACAACAAAACACCCATACAATTAGAGAAATCCGCACCGGTCAATTACCCATCTCAAAGTATCGGTACCTTTCTTTGATGACACTTGAAATATCATAAACTGGGGTAAGGGTGATGGTGAATAATAAGCATTCATCTTTTTTAGAAAACCTCTAGCCTGAACGCCATCTGTATAGTTAACAGATGTACCAACAGACTACCCCATCACCATTGGTACGTCCGATGATGCAATCACGGCTAAAACCCTCCAGGACAAAGATGATGGTTAAACATTGTTTGCGTGATTGTCCTACGAGCTACACAGGCCAAAGTTGAACTATAGGATGAAATGATATTGGAGTTTCTATGCATGTTAGCGATGTGGTGGTGCTAGACAGATGTTGTCGAAGTGTCATCCTCATCGAGTAGCACATTCTAAAAAAAGCACTGGTCCTTTTATTCATACACCTTGGGTTTTGGAATGATGTGCTCCTTGATTTTTCATGCGTGTTTTGCTAATGATTGATATGCATTGCTTGTAAGCATTTGGGCTTAGTCCGGTACATGGATTTGTTGAATCATCCCATTTGTTACGTCTGCTCTTTGGTTTTGAAGGGCGTGCCGACGGTGGTTACCAGTGGCCCATTCAATAGGGTTCACTGTCACCATATACATTTCCATGGCGGGATTTCATTCACAGTAAATCAGATTCAGGTTTTCATCAAACCATTACGGACTGAGGTGTTTGCATATCCATATGGGATAATCAGTTATGGTGTGAGTTGAGTTCCAATCTTGTGAATAAACCCCAGAAGTGGCGTATTCTCGCTGTCCAAGGAAATTGTAACAATTTAAAGTAGCATCCTCAGGCATAGCAACAACATATGATAGCATATAGCTACAACAGTTAAAAGATGTTCTAGGGAAACTTTGTACACGAGCAAAACAAGCAACACGTAATGGCTATATAGCACGAACAATCACCAAAGGCTTCGATCGAAAGTACGTGGATGAGAGACAAAAACAAAGACATTAGATAATGTCATAGAGAATGCAGCCAATAGTGGATCACACTATGTATGTAAGAAAGATGAACCAGTACCAGACAACGAACAAGGTATCTTTTGCGAACTCCTGAACATTGTTCGATTTCTATTTATTAATGGGACAAGCAAAGTGAACCTGGTCCGATTCCCGGGGTGCATACTCGTTCCACATTTTGATTAGGTGAGTGAACAACATAAATTCTAGGATATCAATGTATAAAACATAATCCAATGTGTCCTTTTTTAGTCCTATATAACAGTAGACATGCCACATAAGAAAAGGTAAGTTTTCACACCATTCAAATGAGCATATTATCAATAATATAAATACCACCTATTTTTCGTGGAACCATGCATGTGGCTGGCAGATGTTTTCTATTCCTAACCCCATGCCCGGGTTAATGGTTTTATCCATCACCTTGCCTTCAAGAAAAGATGGAGAGTCGAGTTGCAACAAGTGCAGCTACTTAGAAGAATTCACTTGATACATCTTGGTTTCACAAAAACTAAAATTTCAGTGGGATGTATATTGAACGAAGGAAGACGTGAGATCATACAGAGGCTTGAAAAGGACCTCTACATCATCATTACTTTGTCAAACTGGTACAAAGGATGGATACGAATCGTCATATGAGATGCGGGGTTGATTTTTGGATACTGCATCACCCTTTCTAGATGAACTCTTCGGAAAGTTGACTGTGTAAAGTAGAGTCCCTTCCACACACCAAATAATACCCATGTGCTAGTTTATAGCACTTATGAACCTGGCTGAGTTTCCATCCGACGCCTTCATTGAACCACCACATGTGAAGACCCACGTACGACCGTACACACTCTCTCCCTCTCGCACGCACATACACACGAGTAAAAATATTTACATGTACACGCATACATGCACATACACACACACACCCCCCCCCCTCCCACACACACACGCACAGACAAACAAACGGAATTACTGAATCACCTGCATACAAGCACATAAACATTCCGTTCAAAAAGTACATCGACATATTCACATCTACATGTATACACGTATAAAAAAGCAGAAAGTTTTACACACAAACAAATGCACGTGTATGGATATGCATACATGTATATTTGTGTGTATATACACGTGTGTTTATGTACATAGAAGTGGAGAGATAGAGAGATGGAACCGGGAAGGAGGGAGGGAGGGAGGGGAAGAGATTGGGAAAGAGAGAGGGGGGGNGGGGGGGAGAGGGTGAGTGGGAGAGATTGAAAGAGAGGCAGAAAGTTGGGGAGAAAGAGGGATGGGTAGATAGACAGGCGTGGGAGGACGATGCATCCATGCTCAAATAAATGAACCAGAGGACATATATCCACGATGATAACGGATATACTCACACATTCAGATACTCTTACACATACATACACACACACACACACACACACACACACACACACACACACACACACACACATACACACATAGTTCACCATGCATCCACATACACGTGGATACGGATTCACATGTATAGACATAGACATGGAAACACACACAAATAAATGAGTCTATGGAAAAATACAAATGCATGCATGTACATAGAAATACATGCATTTATACATACACACATACACGTATACACAAACGCATGGACACGCATACACTTCCATTCATCTACATGTACACATGTTCATGGGTACATCCACCCACAACTACATACCTATAACATACACACCAAGACACACACAAACACACCCACACACATCTTCCATCTCCATACCAGCATACATAAATACACACACATTCACGTACAAACATCCACATACATACACATGTATGAATACATACACACACGTACACACACATACGCGCGCGCGCACACACACACACACACACACACACACACACACACACACACACACACACACACACACACACACACACACACACACACACACACACACACACACACACACACATACACATACATGCACGTGATGGCTTGCAATGACTTTCGTTGGCACGATACAAGATACAATGTTGTTAGCCTTTGATAGCGTGGGTCATGAAGGCAATGGTCTTTGCCGCTTGTCGGATTTTATGATTTCTTCCATGAGATCTGTATGGTTTCTGATGGCTTTAAATAACTCGTGGCGTCTGGCGGTGACTTGTGGCTTGTGGTGTCGTGTGACTTGTCCCTACAGGGAGAATAAGGTGTTTTTTGCGTGAGGTGACCCTGTTTGTTTAAAATTCCGAGATACGGATAACACCGTCGTTGAAATATTAATTTTATGATATTCTATTCCGTGTGTGATGCTTGGTCATGTATTTCTTTGAATTTCATTTTGATTCAGATGTTTATGGCATCTGAAACCGCATTTGAAGGCTATCCGTGAATATGCTTGGATTTCCATGGCATGTGGTGTGGTTTATGACTGAATGTGCTATCCTTCTAAAGTTCCCAACTACTGTAGATAGCTTGGTATAGCGTGTGACGGTCCATTGTGGCTTGTAGTGGAACGTGTCACCATGTGATAGGGCGTGATACCGTCTAACTGTGTTGTTTTTTGTTTCTTCCCTTCACGTAGTTTACATTGACTTTGACTGGTTTGAGATTCTTTGCAGTGACATGGTATGGCGTAGGGTGCCTTGAAAGGACGTGCAATAGCTTGTGATGGACTACAATTGTCAATCTATGCTGTCATCTTACATAATTGAAATGATTCGTGGTGGCATAAATCAAGGTCACATATGCATGACGGGTATTTGGCTTGTTGTAGCGGATTGGACGGAATCCTTGGCCGACTAGGCCAAAACCGCGGTGCTTGAGGGTCTCCGACCCTCAAGCCATCCCGTCCAACCGCCCACAGTCCCAGGTGACCCCGCTCGAGCCACGTGGCTCCTTCGACTGGTCGGCGTGGCACTGCCACGCTACACTCCCCCCCGCTAGGAGTTAGAGCCGCCTCGGCATCTGCGGTAATCCCGACGTGGGATTCGAGCCCTGGAGCTCTGATACCAATGTAGCGGTTTGGACGGAATCCTTGGCCGACTAGGCCAAAACCGCGGTGCTTGAAGGCCTCTGACCCTCAAGCCATCCCGTCCAACCGCCCACAGTCCCGGGTGACCCTGCTCGAGCCACGTGGCTCCTTCGACCGGTCGGCGTGGCACTGCCACGCTACACTTGTGCAACGTGATGTAAATTCGGACAATATGAGGTCCATTTTTCTACGCTTTATGATTAGAAACTGCAAGCAATTCATTGTCCATCGTATTGCCAGTTTCACACGGTGTCATGGGAGACGCCTCATGGTAGTGTGGAGGCGAGCTTGGCAAGTTTGGTGACTAAACTCTATGACGGTTTTCACGCGTACATTCCCAAATGCACTGTTGGATGGAACATACCAAAAATTATTGGACGAGTGTACATCTGGTCACATAGTTATGGGTTGTGCCCATCCTCGATGTAACGGTAGACCTGGAAACAAAATTACCAAAGTAGTAAGATGTACATTCGATGTGACCAACATATGTACTACAATGTTCAAGTGGTCGTGAAATGCATTTTTATCCATGTTTAGTTTGCAAACAAGTATTGTGAACATGGGGGTATGGTGGGTACAGTGTGTGCAACGTCTTCGTGAGGCAAAACATCGTGGTCCCAGAACGTTGGGGTGATTGAAAAAATCATCCAACCTCCATAATGTAGCGTGGTAGTGCCACGCCGACCGGTCGAAGGAGCCACGTTGCTCGAGCGGGGTCATCTGGGACTGTGGGCGGTGAGACGGGATGGTTTGCGGGTCGGAGACCCTCAAGCACTGCGGCTTTGGCCATGTTGACCAAGGATCCCTACGAATCCGCTACATTAGTATTAAAGCTCCATGGCTCAAATCCCACGTCGGGATTACCGGATATGTTGAGGCGGCTCTCATTCCTAGTGGGCAGCGTGGTAGTGCCGTGCCGACCGGTCGAAGGAGCCACGTGGCTTGAGCGGGGTCACCTGGGACTGTGGGCGGTGAGACGGGATGGCTTGAGGGTCGGAGACCATCAAGCACTGCGGGGTTGGCCCTGTTGGCCAAGGATTCCTTCGAATCCGCCACACACAATGTGTTGACATATCTGACATGCTCATGCTCCCTTCGACGAAATCGCATGCTAACCTTTTATTTAAACACACGCATATGTATACATACATATATAAAATCATACATGTATATATAATTGTCGGTGTGTTTGTTGGAACTTTGAACATATGTCATCCATCTGAATATTCATTGCGGTCATCGTAAGCGCACATTGTAACTGTTATTGAAGTTATCCATCTCTCACTTTGTGAAGGTGAAAGAATACACTTCGTTGCTGTTGGAAGCTACACGCAACACCGTTTGCATCTTCGTATTCCATGGATACACCGGGCAATTAGTGTCAGATAATGTTCAAAATGCCAGACTTAAAATTCAAGTTGAACTCAACAGCATGCAGGGTCTATGACCTAGAGAATGCTACAGGTGAGAGTGGTATGATGCCAACTGTGCAACGTGCTTGGTTGCCATTGTAACACCGTTCTCGCATCTCTTGTTTCCTCGCAAGAATTGTTATGCATCCGTCGTCTGCACAAGTGCAGGTCTCACTCTGTTGTTATGGAGCCATAAAAATAGTTGAGCAATATATTTCAATGCATACTCCAAACGCCCTCTCGTTGTTAAATGTACCAAGCATGTATGGGTGAATATAGATGCCATGTCATCATGATGATAGGGGTCGTCAAACTAGCCAGCCGGGAGCAAACTTGCACCTATTTGGATGGGAAATTTGACACGGGTAGGCGCTTCTTCTTAAATAAAGCATGGGAAACACGTCATTGGTCAATTACAGGTGTGTGTTGGTGTCTACAAGCTAGTGAGAAGGTGTATATACTTGAGAGTGGGACGGTGCACAAGCAAAATCCGGGCTGTAATATTGATTTGGAAAATGTACCAAGGTGTGCCGATCAACCTATGAGAAATGCAGAACATGCATCAAGTTGTTACATCGAAGAAGCCGGCCGAGTCTCTAAGAAACCCAAGTGTCCCACACATGTTGGTATCAAGTCGTCATGGATTGGTGAAAGCTATGGCAATTGAACAACTATGGAGAATTTCCAGGAACTGAGTGGAAATTCCATCCCTCTGTGATTTTTTTTCCTAGAACAACGAGACACACATTGTTAGGGCAAAAACAGAGCAAGGAGTTCGTAATGAGGGCACATGCATGAACTCGTGTAACGTGGAAATGAGTTTAAATAATACAAAAAATATTGGGGGCCAATAAAACCCCACACTTTCAAATGTTCGTTGTGGCTTGGTTAGACCCGATCACGCCCAATGACATTTGGACCGCCACAAAGGCACCAAAAGGGCGCCTTTTATGTCTTCGACTCATTTACCAAATTATTTTTGGGTTACGTAGTAACCATTGTCATCAAAATCTAGACAAAAGTTGAAAATCAAATTTCGGCATAGTTTCGCGTTTTTTAATAAGGCTGTGGGTGTGGGTGTGTGTGTGGGTGTGTGTGTGTGTGTGTGTGTGTGTGTGTGTATGTGTGTGTGTGTGTGTGTGTGTGTGTGTGTGTG
>SZWC01012435.1:33705-50887 GCA_023375785.1 Penium margaritaceum | reverse complement strand
GAAGACTATTGTGTTTATGTTGCATGACTGTCGTGAACCAATGTTGCATTCAGCACGCTCCATGCAGCATTTGGTGCACGAATTGCTTTCTTAGCAGGTGCAGTGTCGACTCCCGGCAATGTGCTTCGTATGCGGAGGCGCAACTTCGTTCGACGTTTCAATTTCGATCGCTTCGATTTGGCACGTCCGACTCGAGCCGCTTCTCCCATGATTGTCGTATCCATGACGCCGCCAAGGACATCTCCGGCGCTTGCAGTGTTGCGCAATTCGAATGCGCAAACGGTTTGACTGCGCAAACCAAACTCTGAAACCCACTGCATGTACCACGGGCTCACGCGGGATGACATGGTCTGGGGCAGTGGCGGACGTCATTAGTGTGAGCGAGGAATGGTCAGAGGCAATTGCGTCCATGACCGGCATATTCCTACTGGATTCATATGACGTCATTCAAGAAAACGCCTTTATGTGCGGCTCATACTCATACCGTCACCGGCAGGGAAAATGTCCCATTCTAGCATGCAGCGAATTGCATGCCCCTCCCGGTCACCTATGGGATCCTAACCCATCGCAGTCATGGGCGAAGTCTGTACCATGATCGCCATGAGCATTACCACAGGCACAAACCTAACCACCAAACGACGACACACACACAGACACACACATCCACATGGAAAAACACAGACATCCACATGCACATTCGTATCTCGTGTCACGACGAACACAACACGACACGACATGACATGACATGGACGTCTCATTCGGTTCAGTTCGTTCGTCGCATTGACAGTGCTGGTATCCCCCCCCGCACCCCTGCCTGCCCAATTCTGGCCCGCCGCGTCGCGCTAGGCTCTGATGCCTAAGTTACGACGCCGCGGCTAGTACAAAATCGTGTGAAGCGTATCTGTATCGGGCCTCGCTGCAGCCTCCCCTGGTCGGCCACTCACTTGAAGTGCAGTGCACGCGGCACGAGGAACCCGTCAACAGCTCTCTCCGTCGACAGGTGCCGCGGACACCATCGCCCAGAGGATACCTAAACCTCAGGCTACCGGCAGTAGACTTCAGTAGTACGGGTGACGTGCCCCGAGGTGCAAACTTACCAGCCACTGCTTCCTCCCCGTCCAAATCCCTCCTCCCACTCCCCCTGCCTTCATCCACCCCCTACTCTTCTTACCTCCCAAGTTGTTAGAACGATGGCGAAGGGGACAAGCCCGACAACCATGGCGGCCTCACTGCATTCTGTCGGCCACGCCCAAGCCTCCGGAACTGCAAAGCGCAAGGCAGCAGACGCTGATCCGCAGACTGGCAGGAAAAACCCTGCCGGGGCGCAGGGCGATGCCCTCGCGGACAAGAAGAGGGTGCGTGTTGATCCGCAGGACGACCAGGACGCCAGCGTAGTTGCGGAGGTTTGTAGGAGCGGCGTGGCGTCGCCCACAGTGCGGCGGGTGCAGCTGCTGCAGCCGCGCCACGATGCGAGCTCACCACCGCCCGGCGTGAGTCTATCTTCCCGACTAAGTCTGTTTGGGTCTTTGAGTGGTCTTTCCCCATCTCAAGTCTGTGTATGTTGTAAGCTTTTGCTGACGAGCATTGGTGCTGGAGATGGAGCACCGCGTATGTCGTACGCGCTCCGCACTCCCGGTTCCCCTTCCGAGCGCGCGCTGAAAGCACGAAATAGGGCCGCTGTATTTTATGATGTTTATGCATTCCGACGCCATAGTCACGAGTGGTTCCGTGACTAAGGCTTCCGTCACGGTCATAAGAGTTCGAAGGAATCAATGCAAGGCTTGAAGGCATCGGAAAACTTCGCTGCAGCATAAGCGCCGCGGTAACGCGGCGCGCGTCAATTATGCTGCAGCGAGGTCGTCCGATTGTCAATCGTGCCGTACATACCGCACGTGCTCCGGAGTCCGGACTATGCTGAACCATGTTCGCGCTTCGGCCTAGGGGACGGGCGCCTCGGCTGCCCCGACCGGCAAAGGCTGCATAAGTTTCCTCCGAGCAGAAGGGACAAGAAGAGCGGACAGAGGCTTTTCTGAAGCCACTGTTGTTGGTCCTTGTTCGTCTCATTGCTGTGTGTATTTCGTCACGTGTTTCTTCGTCTAACAGCGAAGAAAGCCTTCTCTCTTCACTGCCTTCGTCGTAATCATGTCACCGCCGGCTCTTGCTTCCCTCCAGGGCATGACCGTCACGAGCCGGGACTCTGACGAAAGAGTAGAATCCAAGGCGGGTCTGGCGGATAGGGCCCCGCCCACCTCCTGTCGCCAGGGTGGGGAGAAAGAAGATCAGCGGGGCAAGAAGCAGCAGAAGAAGAAGCAGAAGCAGCAGCAGCAGTTGGAGGAAGGAGTGGAGGAAGAAGGAGGGGAGCACAAGGCATCCGCACCGAAGGAGCCCACGTGCTGCTTCTGCGGAAGCAGTAGAGCCTCTAAGGTGTGTGTGTGTGTGGGAGGGGGGGGGGGGGGGGGCGTGGGTGTGTGGGTTGGTATGGGTTCAGTGACTTTGAGCGTTTTGCAGAGGCTTCCAAGTTCAAACACACGCCGCTCAACCGCTCCACTCCAACCCTGGACTGAGGAGAGCGCCCCATGCAGGTGTATGGGTCATTTAGGGCGAATGGGTCATTTAGGGCGAATTCTGGGTTACGGAGGTTGCGTTCTTTGTTTCTTCTGCAGGACATTGCATCGAACGCAACCCTAAACCGCGCTGCTTCCGTGGTAGCAGTGCCGCAGTGCTAGCTGGCTGCGAGCAGTAAACTGCTAGCAAGCGTGTGCGGGTGGGATGGAGGAGACGCGGTTGCACCGCACAGCCGCTCGCAACTCGCGAGCGACTTGCACTCCAAGTCGCGCAACGTCGCATTAGTGTCTTGTGAGAGTCGCAGCGCTAGATATTGCTAGACGGCTGGGTGTGCGAAATGGAGGAATGGCAGGAAAGAGGGAAGGAGGAGGATTGAGGAAGTGCACAGATTGAGGGTCGCGGCTTGAGCATGCACGTCACGCCAGTGTTGTCGGAACGATGTGAAGCTATCCAAAATCCACCCTTAAGCGATGCGCACGTGATGGGCGTCATACCGCCTGGTCTGACACATAACACAATGATATGGAGTGGCGTGGCAGGCTGCGGGGCAGCTGACGGCCGTGGACCGGCACGGCAACATCCTCAAGGACAATAATGGCGGTGCCAAAGCAAACGGCAGCGCGAGCGGGAAAGAGTCTGACGCTCGAGTCGCATGGCGCAAAGGCGCAGCGATCTTTGCGCATCTCAAGTGCATGGAATGGTACGTAAACCTTTCCGTGAGCCCCTTCCCCCCTCCCCTCCCCCCCCCCTTCCCCCAATCTTCCACCCCTCCCCCATCTCCCCCTCAATCAACAGAGCACCATTCACAGACGCGTCTGTTTACAGACCCACAACAGACATGAAAGCAGCAGGAGTAGAAGCAGAAGCGGAGGCAGCCAACACATGCTGCTTGTTCGCCTGATCTTCTGTCTGCTGTAGGAGCCACGCATGCAAGCACACTTCCCTGACCATGCCTCCTTCATTCCACTAAAACCATCTTAAACCGAATCCCACAACCTCCCCTGCATTCTTCCTGGCATCACTCTCCCTCCGCCCGTCCTCCTTTGGACATTCCCCCCCCCTTCCTTCTCCATGCTCAATTACAGGGCCCCAGAGGTCTACTTCAAAGGGTCGAAGCGCATATGCAACGTGTGGGCTGAGAGGAGCCGCGCGCGGCTGCTGCACTGTGCGGCGTGCGGGGGGCGAGGCGCGGCGCTGGGCTGCTACGTGCCCAAGTGCAAGCGCACCTACCACTTTCCATGCGCGCTGCAAGCCCCTGGCTGCAAGTGGAACGCGGTGAGCATACGTAACGTGTGGCTTGTTCTGTGTTTTTTCTCAACGCTTTTATGCAAAGCGTTCAAAAGTAGTCGGCTTGTTATGGCTGCCCTAGCTTACCGATGCGCTCTAAGTGCCAGTGCATGGGTGCCGCTTCCTGTGCGTTCTAGAGGCTCTCCAGGGGTGACTCCCGGAAATGTATTGGGTGTATGCCTGTGCTGCACGGTCCCGTGCCGTAATCAAAGAATGACGGAGCTAAACCTTAAACCCCACCTGAGCCTACTCTTGTGCAGCCAGCCGCTTGCCAAACGGGAGATGCTGGTTGTCGCATTGACACGTCTTAAGACACGTCTCTAGGGTAGCCCAGAATGCCTGTGCTTATGTTGTGTGAGGCCAGCGGCGTGCAGTGCAGCCCCTCCCCCCCCCCCCCCCCCCCCCCCCCCCCCCCAAACCGCTGCCTTATCAATGCCAGACAGCCGAAGGCTGCCGCAAGGCAAGGGCCGTGGCATCCCCTCCCCCACCCACCCAACCCACCGCCATCCCACACGTAGACTCCCACACAAAGACATGCCAGCATGATCAGTCAGCTCACGTCCATTGCTTGCCACCTGTCTCCCTCTGCCTCTCAAACCCCCGCAGGCAAATGTTTGTGATGAGCTGCCATGGCTCATGGCAGAACCATGGCCCATGAACACTCTTGATTTTTTCTTGGACCTTTTTCAGAACGTCTGAAAGAATTCATCGGACCTTTCTCCCTCTGCCCTTCAAACCCCCGCAGGAAATGTTTGTGATGAGCTGCCCCGAGCATGCCTCTGCCTGCCCGAACCCTACCGCACCTCCTGGTGCTGATGATGAGGAGGAAGAAGGGGAAGAGGAAGAAGAGGAGTGCATGCAGGAGGAAGCGGAGGATATGGAGGAGGAAGAGGGTCAGCTTCCTGATGGCAAGGATGAAAGTGATGGGGAGGAAGAGAAGGAGGAGAAGGAGGAAGAGGAAGATGGCGAGGGAAGAGCGGACGATGAGAAGAGGCCGACAAAAACATCGACAGGGAAGGAACACGGGCGAGGGTCCAAGGCTGGCGGCCGCAGCGGCAAACCTCCCAAGGTGGCGGTGCGGGAGAGCCATGGCAACCACGGTCATGCCAATGCTAATGTCCCTGGGGGAGATGAGACAAAGAGCAAGGGCAAGGGCAGGTGAGCATCCTTGCACTGGTTGTTTTTGTCATTCTTTTTGGTCGTACAGTATGACTCGTACGTGCTATGGCCCAAATGGTGAGATTGCAACCGTGGAAACCCAGGTTTCCATGGCCTAGAACCATGGAATCTGGGTTACAAATCTGAGCAGTAGATAAACCAATAAACCGCTGTAATGCTGGTAGACCGTCCAAGCAGCGTCTGTTGTTACATGACACCTTGTTGGAAGTTCACCAGAACCCAGTCACACCTGGCAGTGATTCATTATCAACGGTTCCATGAGCCCAACTTGATTCACATCTCCCTTCCCAGGTTGAGAAACGTGAACAACAAAAAGCCTGTGAATTTTTTCAAACAAAAGGTTTCAACCCTCTGATTTCGCATGCCTTCCAGCATCTTGCTGGAAGGTCTAAGCGTTGTGTGTGTCAAATGGTTCAGGTCCTCGCTCAGCTGTGGGATTTCATGAGTAGCTGAGTTTGCATGTGCCGAAGGCACAAATGAAACGGGGCATGTGTGTGTGTGTGTGTGTGTGTGTGTGTGTGTGTGTGTGTGTGTGTGTGTGTGTGTGTGTGTGTGTGTGTGTGTGTGTGTGTGTGACCACGCAGCAGGCCAGGCGACGCAGGTGTTGGGGACAAGCAGCAACAGGAGAGCAAGGGTGCAGCCGTCCCACAACCACACGTGCGGGCAGCGCAGTGGCGGTCGGCGTCAGAGTCGTCGGCGTGGCGCATATGCTGCTCTGGCGTGGGGGGCCAGGAGAAGGTGAGCAAGGCAGGAATGGCAGTGGTACTGCGGTATACCGTGGTTTTGTACTGGGATACTGTGATCCCGCTTTTTTCTTTTTCTTGGCGCTACGGACTGTAGCCTACGGTATTGTTACTCCCCTTGAGGTGCACCCATCTTCTGTACCCCGATACCGTACCGTGGTAAGGTATCGTGGTACTTTTGAACACAGCAAAAATTGTGTGGTGGTATTTGTGATCACTGTTTTTTATTCTGTTGTGAAATTTTGAAGTGGATTTCGGGTTCATTCACACTTTGATTTCAGTGGTAGTCAATTTTCCCATTCAAGAAATGTGTTTCACCATTGACAGTACAGGCTGTACCATGGTATGACTGGAATACTGCAGAAGTTTACTAGAGCTGTTGGCAATGCAGTACTGGTACCAGTATCTGCATTGACCCGCCAGAAATTTGGAAAACCATGGCAAGAGGTACTCAAGAACTGCGGTGCTTTGGTACCACGGCACTCAAATGCCATGGTACACCATCCCTGGAGCGAGAAGAGATGAGAGCTCAGGGTTTAAGGCTTGGAGATGGGGGTGTTGGGCAGCAGGTGGTGCCTTCGGGCTTTGCAGCAAGGGCATGGTGCCATGCCATTGCCTCATCCAAGTCTCCTGGATCTGTTGGGCTTTTGTCTATGGGAACATTCTATTAGTTTCCGATACAATTGTTTCTCCTCAAGCCGAGCCATGGTTGAGCCATGCTAGGTAGTCTGCAGACCCATGGAGTTCATTTCTTACTGGGCACTGTGGCCAAGGCATCAGGCTGGGGGACAAGCTGATTGGCCAGACTCTGGTACATTAGCTTGTGCCCCCAACCCACCACCCTCCCAGTGAGTGGTCGTCCACCCTTCAGAGGATTGCTCCAGCTGACTGGAGTCGCCACAGTCAGCTTGTACAATCCTCCGAGGGGATGGCTCCCTGGTCCTATCCATAGTACTGTCTGTGTCACCACCGTGGATCGTCTCTTGTAGGTCCCCATGCAGTCCATTAACAACTTCACTCCATTGTGACAATGTCTTATTATCTTGATGTGACTAAAAGGGGTGTTGCGAGAATCGAACTCGCGACCTCTCGCACCCAAAGCGAGAATCATACCACTAGACCAAACACCCAGATGTCGATGAGGGGTCCGGAAGAAACTTTATACCAGGTATTCTATACCATATGCTGGGTGACTCAAAGGGCTGCTACTACGGCCTGTGCATTAGAGCGGTCTTTCAACAGGGCTGAGCTCGGCGGTGCCCCTTCCACTTCCCTTCAGAAATGATCACCTCTCACTCACACTGCGTCCGTGCAGGGCTACATTAAGGAGTTCTGCAGCTACACAGGCGCGCAGATGACGGAGGGGTGGGACGCGTCGGTGACGCACCTTGTCGTGGCCACGGACGGGAAGGGCTGCGCTCGCCGCACTCTGAAGCTCGTGCTTGCCGTGTTGCACGGGCAGTGGGTGGTGGACCTCAGCTGTGAGTATTCGGGAGGAAGAGTGGAGGAAGGAAGGAATTCGGAACAATGCTGCGGATGGTCCCTGTGTGGTTATGTTTTTTTTTTTGTCACTTGTTTGTAGTACATTCCGCAGCAGTGGTTGTTGTCGTTGACTTGAGCTGTGAGTGGAAGAGAGATAATGGTTGGGAGCTTGTAAGGCAGCACAGCTGCGGATGCTCCTTGTGTTGGTCTGTGGCATGGATGGTGGGTGGCAGGCATGAAATGACATGTGATGTGATGTGATGCGAGTCTTCCAAGTGTGGTGAGGGTGAGAGCGTCAATGCTCATCTCCGTGGTTAAAATGTGTATCTCCGTGGTTGAAATGATTATCTCCGTGGTTGAAATGTTTATCTCCGTGGTTGAAATGTTTGTCTCCGTGGTTCAAATGTTTATCTCCGTAATTGAAATGTTTGTCTCGATGGTTGAAATGTTCGTCTCTCACTCTCCAACCGGTGCACGATGCGATGCGATGCGACGGGATGTGATGTGATGCAGGGGCCAAGGAGTGCGAGAGGTTGGGCTGCACAGCGCCAGAGCAAGAGTTTGAGGTGGCACGCGACGTGCACCTCATGGAAGGAGGGCCCGAGAGGGGACGCATGCGCGTCAAGAACCAGGTGGGAAGATGGAGAATGTAACCTGCTGTTCATTTCGATGTGTAGGCCAATTCAGAAGAGACACAGGTGGGCTGATTGAAGGAGAGAGTGGATGGAGAAACTGAAAGCTGATGCACGGGGGGTAGATTTGGAATGAGACTGAGCCCATAAAACAACGGAGCAGGGGGCTCACCGAAAAAAAACAGAAGCAGTTCGGTTTCCATGACCCCACCTTGCTCCCGCCTGAAACACTTAAGGCAAGCAGGCCGTGGGCCGGTCGAACACGGACAAACTGACAGTTTCAGAATGTCCTTGACACTAGATGCTCTATCTGTGCTCAGAAAACTCATGCCCAGAATTATACACCCCCCCCCCCCCCCCCCCTGCACCCAGCATGGTTTAGGGTTAGAGAGATCGCAAGTGAGCAGCGTCTTAGTCTGTTGTGCGAAGCTGATGTTCAGGTGGCATGACCAGGGCAAGGTGGGGGAGGCTTCTGCCAAGCTTGCACACTCCATGGGGCCTGGAGCATGGAGTCTGGTTGAGTGCCCACATAATGCCTTCATCACCTCCGAGTCAGCAAGAGCATACCGCATGCTTGCTGCTTGCCTTGTGCTTCCGTGCCTCCTGTCGAAAGCCCATGCATCTCCTCTTAATGCATGTATGCCTCTTGATCTCTGTGCCAGTGGTCTGATGTTCCTCCTCTTTCTCTTTCTCCCTCTCTTCTTCCTCTCTTCCTCCCTGTGCAGCTCCCTCCCATCTTCCATGGCATCCCTGCACTCTTCCACGGCAGCTTCACTCTCCCCTCCCTCGAAGATCTCACCACCATTTTCTCTGCTGGAGGCGGCACCATCATCACCACTTCCCCTGAGACCCAGACCCAGGTGTCCGAGGGAAAATCTGCTCCTGCCTCGGAAAGCGGCAAGTCCATTACCAATGCTGCCGAGGCTGACATCAGCGCTGACACAGCAGCTATGCAGCTGCTCCAAGCAGCAGGGTTCCTTCCAGGAAGCAGCACTGCGAGGCAACTCAAGGCCGAGGGCAGCAGCCTGCCGCCGAGGCTGCTGCCGCCCCCATTGCAGAAGGCTGGTGCAGTGAAGACAGAGCTTGCCATGCAGCAGATCGGCGACAGGAAAGCTCTTGAACCCATGTCGGCCAACATGCCGCCACCCCCTCCCGTTCAGAGGGCAGCACCAGGACAAGACATAGCACCCTGTGGCCAGATCGGGCCCAACCAGTCAGATCAGCAGCAGCAGCAGCAGCAGCAGCAGCAGCAACAGCAACTGCAGCAGCCCCTCCGGCTGCTGGTCATATTCCCCGACGTGCCCCCCACCGCGTCGCGCTTCAACCGTGAGGAACAGAATGCCCGGCAAGACAGGGAGGAGGCTGCTGCCCGCTTCGCTGATGCGGTCAGAGCGCGAGCTGTCGCTGCTGCGACAAAGCTGCTGCGTGAAAGTGCACGAGCCGCTGGTGCTGAAGCGGCCGCAGGAGGGGGTGAGGGGAAGCAGGTTGGGGTGGGAGAGGTGGAGGTTGCGGTGGAGGTGGGTGTGGCATCGCACCTGTGGTTGCTCGACTCTGCAGCTGGCGGCAGGCTGTGCACTCCCATCCACGAGTTTTTTGGTCGTAAGGGAGACAACGGCAAGCAGGCTGCCGAGAGCTGAACAACCGGGAGTGCTGGATTAGCTTGCTAGACCCCAGTTCTCATTGCCAGGCCCTGCTACACCTTGCTGGAACCTTCCTGCTTCGATTGGCTTTAAGTGCATTTGTCCCTCCATCCTGTCGACTTGGGTTAGCGCTGTGAGCGGGGCGGATGCCCCTGTGTGGCTGTAGAGACTCAATCAACATTGTTGCAAGTGATGATCTGGCACCCTTACAAGTGGTCGTCAATGCGTTGTGTGATGGTAGGATGGAGATGATGCCAACCGCTGCTTGTGTGTAGCTCTGATTACGTGCAAGAAAAGCCAAGGTATGGCTGAACTGCATGGGCTGTTGGCGAAGATTGGGAACATGGCAAAACATGAGGTGCCCTTTGGCTTTTCTCAAGAGAAGTGGGATTTCTGCACAGAAAACTTGCTTCAAATCACTGTTGGTTATTGTTACGAACACACGCAAGTGCCCTCTTGTCTCCATCCACACACACATCTCACCACTGCAGGTGATTAATCTGGGCTAAGGCTCGCTGGTGCAAGACTGTGGTGCAGCATGAAGAACACAGAGGATGTGACTCCCTCAAGTTGCCAAGTTGTGGCGTCAGCACCGGTCTTGTGACATGCCTTAGTTTAGTAATACTCTCATACTGAAAGGGGATACAACTTGTGAGAATGCATGCTTGTTAGTTGATTGCATCCTTGCATGTTACCAGAGTGGTGAACCGGGTTGCTGATCCCGTGGGACCACACGTCCGGCTTGTGCCGACGTGTGAGAAACCGCCTGGAGCTCGCTCGCTCCAGGGTCGGGTTCGATCCCTGGGTGGCGTCCGGGCCCCACGACGAGTCTCTCGCGTGGGTGGCCCGGTCAACCGGCTCTCACCACCTCGCTCACACTCACTCTCGTAAGTCAAGCTGTGACTCCGTTTTTTTCTAAGTCGTGAGCTTTCTCCGTTCCATGGCGCTCTCTGTTGCTCGTCACCTACTTCCTTGCTAGTACAGCAACTGCGCCTACCTACAATCACATCCACCCCCTCTCTGGCCGGAGCAACTGTATAACATTCTAATCATTATGATGCTCTGGTGTGAGGTACTTATGAATAAGAGAGCATTTGCGCCGCGGCGGACGTAAAAAATGTGAGGCGGAATAACTCCCTGCCATTTCAAATTCGTGGCAGAGCAATATAGTCAATGAGAACTGCTGTACAGCGCAGCTCGCCTTGATAAAATTCTCTTCACCTTACCCCCAACCCTGTTAGTTAGACTTAACCGCAGTTGTATCAATTCAACTGTATCGCTGTGGAAGTGGACCAACTACAGTGATCAAGCAATGCGAATCAGCCGTGTCAGCCCAGCTGAACTCCATTGATTCCGCTGTGCCGACCTCAGCAATCTTTGGATGACTAATCGAAAGATGCATCGTAACAATTTCAACCACATTCGCACCACTCCTGCACTCCAACAACATTGGCCATTCAACAGCTTTCCCGAGCCACAAAGCTCGCCTTGAATGGTGCAAAGCGTAGCAGTCTACATGGGTCATTCACGCAAGACTATGCCAATTGGTGAGCTTTTCCGCCTGTGTGACTTGGGCTGATTTCAAGCTGTACAGAGCTGCAGAGCATGATTGGCAGAGGTTGAGGTTGGCCCTGCCTTGGAAAAAGTGGCCCCAGCAGGCAAGAAGACTGATTGGGCGAGAAACCGGAAGTGCTCGTTCGATAAACACACCCTGAACCATGTACTCTGCATCATTTACCCCGACTTATGTACAAGAGAGAGCTAAGTGTGCACCAAATCTACCGCAACGCTTCCCCACCAGCAAGCAGGGCAGCACTCTCCCCACTTCTCTCCGCACGCTCTGGCAGCAGGGGTTCGATTCTTCCGGCCCTCGTCTCCCCATCCCCTCCCAACCGTGCACCTCTGTACACCCAATACACGGCGACAGCCAACACCGTCACGATGACGAGCCGCACCCATGCAGCAAGGTGCATCTGAGCGATCAAGTAGGTGTTTACTGTGATGCCTGCGAGGGGGAGCCACGGCACCCACGGGCACTTGAAGGAGCCCTTGAGGGGCGAGGGAAACAGGCTAGAAGGGAGGAGAAAGAAGATGACGAGGAGGCTGAAGAGGAGCATCCCAGCTGCGGCTGCTGCCACTGCTGCTGCTGCTATTGACTTGGATGAGGACACAAAACGCTCCGAGAGGCCGAGGAGGAAAGAGAGAAGGGGTGGAAGCAGGAGGAGGAAGAGGACACGGAGCTGCTGTTTTCCGAAAGAGTTAATCACAGAAGGCGTTTCTGTTCCTCCAGTTTCCATCGGCATGTCTGTACTAGAGCCCCACGGCACCGCTGCTGACTCAGAACACCCTGCTGCTGGCAGAGCTGCTCCTGCAGATGCTGGTGGCGGTGCTGCTGCTGCTGTTGCTGATGCCAGTGATACTGCTGCTGCTGCTGCCGCTGCTGCTGACGATGGTGAAGACATAAAGGGAGGCGTCTGTGGTGCTGCTACCTGTCGTGCAGCGAGGCCGGCAGCATCAGCAGCCCTGAGCATGGGCACGCAGAGGCACACGAGCGAATAGCTCAGCAGCACTCCCACCGACAGCAGCTGGGACAGTCGGCTGACATCGAACAGCCCAGCCATCGCCATGGCCACGAAGCCCACCCATACCTGCGCTGCAACTGGGGTGTGGTGCGTGGGGTCCACGCGGGCCAGCCACGAGGGAAGGAGGGTGTCGCGTGAGAGAGCGAGGTAGAGGCGGGATTGAACGTACAGGCCTGCCACGAGGGTCGTGGTGAGACCCACAACTGCGCCCGCGTCAATAATGTGGCGGAAGGCGTGAAGTCCCAGGGAAGCGAATGCGGAAGAGAGGGGCGCGGCAGGGTCGAGGGAAGTGTACGGCACCATGCCCGTGAGGACAAGGCAGACGGCGGCATAGAGGACTGCGCAG
This sequence comes from Penium margaritaceum, assembly GCA_023375785.1. Classification (NCBI taxonomy): domain Eukaryota; kingdom Viridiplantae; phylum Streptophyta; class Zygnematophyceae; order Desmidiales; family Peniaceae; genus Penium; species Penium margaritaceum. The sequence goes on along the minus strand of SZWC01012435.1, from coordinate 38,431 downwards.
ACGGACAAGGAGATGAGGATGCCCAAGGGAACATCACGAGCAGGTCTCTTGCTCTCTTCCGCGCTGTTTGCAACGGCGTCGAAGCCGATGTAGGAAAAGAAGACGAGGGAGGCGGCTTGCACCACTGAACCTGCGCCAAACGGAGCAAACGGAACCCAGTTTACGGGATCAACTTTTGTGCTGCCGACTGCGACGACGAGCAGAACGATCATCACTTTCACCGATGTCAGCACGCCATTCACAGACGACGATTCTCGCACCCCCTGACACAGCAGCCACGTTATTCCAGCCAGGACGAGGGGAGCGAGCAGGTTGAGGGAAAAGAAGGAGTTCCAAAGCTCCATTCCGCCAGGGCTGAGCCATGCTGGAAGTGCGAAGGGAAGGAAAGGTTGAAGAAGAAGGGCAAGGTAGGAGGTGAGGCTCCGTGCGATGCTGGCCGCGCCGATGTGGTAATCAAACATGAGGTGGCAGAAAAGGACGAATGCCGGCAGCTCCCCGAAAGTCTCGTGGGTGTAGAGGTAGGCGCCTCTGACGCGGCCAGCGAAACGGGATCCCAGCTCGGCGTAGCACAGCGCGTCGAGGATGGATGCGAGCCCCGCAATTGCGAAGCTGAGAACGACCGCGGGGCCTGTTTTGCTCGCGGCCACTCCCGTCACGACGAAGATGCCAGAGCCGATAGACGCGCCGATGCCAAGAAGAATAAGGTCAGCAAGGCCCAGGCTCCGCTCGAGGCCACCACCACGAGATGGGGGCCGGATTGGTGTTGGCCCATTCTGTGCCCACATCATCAGCGTCTCTGCTTCTGCTGCTGCTGCCGGTGCCGCTGCTTCTGATCCCGTTGGTGTAGCTCCTCTCCCTGCTACCTTCGTCCAGGCTGGTGGCGCTGTAGCTGATCCTGCCACCGAAGGAAACCAGCTCAGCAGCACGGAGGAGAGGGAAGAAGTCGAGGAGGAGGAGGAGAGCGTGGAAATCAAGGGAACGTCCAGAGACGTGGAGCCGTCGTCTACTGGCGCTGAAGTGGCCATACCAAGAAACCCAACTGACAGCAACTGCTATTCCATGCCCAACCGCAGTGCTTCTGAAATATGAAGGCTGATTTATTTATTTTTTTCTTTGACAAAGGCCGGAGGAGCTTGTGGACCCTGTCGGGAGTCGTAGAGGTGGGGATGCCTCAGGCCCTGCCGCCTGCTTGCGGCCGAGTCAACCCGCCCAGTGACAGGCCTCAGGGTTCAACGTCGGGAAACTGCGTAGGGGTTGAGGGGTACTTCGAGATCGCAGGACGTGGGATGCCTCAGGACGCATGCCAAGGCGCTGTGGACTGGGCGAATGATCCGCAAAACCTGGGAACACGAGCACGTTCGGCTGCCATGGACTCCCTCGATTCCCCGGTGCAAGCCTTGCTTGCAGAAGTAAGCCCGTCGGCTCGCCATGATGTCATGCTAGGCGTCCGACGCCTCGTGCGCAAGAAAAACAAATAAATGTCAAGCAAAGGATGAGAAAAAAAGACTGGTACACGAAATTCGTCTATCTCTGATGTACGACAAATATGTCACGTATACCTTGCAGTGGTTATCTCAGTTACGATTCAAATAATGCCATCTTCATTAAGAAAGAAAGCTTGTCGTCGGGTTCCTTCAAGGTCACAGTATTATGAACTCGATCCGACGGTCCATCTTGTCCCGAAATGAGAGCGGGAAACAACGGACTGTCAAATTGTGACGCCCGTCGTCGCTGCAAGACGATTCTCTTTTTTCGATGTCGGAGGGTTAAGGGAACCGCTGGCCGCTTCAATTGGCCGACTGTCGACGAATGATCTCTCATGCTCTTCAGGTGTATGCCCCAAACTGACCGAAGAGACGATGGTCCATCACTCCACCAGGCCCGAAGGAAGATCCAAGAAAAAAGGTGCACCAGGCATAGAAATTAGGTTATAGTGCCGTAAATTTGTCTCAGAAAGAAATTAGAGGCTCTGGGCCGTGTTTACAACACGAGAGAAGTGAATTACGTCTTGGCGTCGTCTGCCCGTTATGCTTCTTCAAGGTCGTCTCGGAGGCCATGCGACGCAGCAGACGCGAGCATGAGGCAGCGGACTGGAGTGCTGACGAGGACGGCCAGCTCACGCTGCTTCAGCGCAGGAGTCTCTTAGGAGCGGAAAACGGGAAATGGATAAGGGAAGAATGAAGGAAGCTAACTGATACAAGAGCACCGAGTGTCAGGGCCTCAATCGCCTCAAGGGCAAGCGCCAGCACGTCCGAGGTCTGTCTTCGCGCGGGCTATCAGCCGCACGAGGAGGACACGAAACCAACTCTCTCAGGTCGCTCCCACGTCCGCTAGTCCGCCAGTCCACCAGTCCGCCAATCCGCGAACTCACCAGCTTGCCATGGCCGCAGCTGCAGACGACGGATCATCATGTCCGGCAGCCCCTGCTACTCCCCTTGCTGCTGCCGAAGTAGCAGCAGCATCAGCACCAGCAGCTGCCCACTCGCAGGCAGGGGACCTGTCAGGAGGCATCGCCAACACCCCTGGTGGCCGCGGCGGCAGAGACAGCGCAGGCATGGGGCCGGGAGGCGCGATGGTGGAGCGGCCTCGAAGTGCAGCAGCAGCGGACATGAGGGAGGCAAGGCGGCAGCGGATCCTGGCGCGAGGGAAAGAGCGTCTCAAGTTTATCACGGGAGACATTGGCGCGCTCCCCTGCACTCCGCCGCAGACCCCTTCTGCTTCCGTGTCTGCTGCTCAACCTGCATCTGCAGGTAATGCCATGACCATGAGCTTCTCCAGACCCCCCCCCCCCCCCCCCCCCCCCCCCCCCCCNCGCGCACGCACACTTACCATCATTTCCCAATTTCCACATCACGGTCAGCCTCTGATCAGGCCATGCTGCCTGCCTTGGACCCAGTCGTTTGCAGCCCTAGTCATCTTTTGCTGCGCTGCTCCTCTTCTCTGGAGCACGAGCAGAGCAGGAGGCGGGTGGATCAAGATCAAGAAACGATGAGATCGAGATCGAGATCGAGATTGAGATTGAGGTCGAGATTGGGATGGAGGTGCATGCCTTGTGGAGCAGTAGCCAGCCAATGGTCTAGCTCACTTGCACAGATTCAGCAGGTTCCCAGAAGCATCCACCGCAAGAACAAAGGAGCATCACATGCATGCTTCTAGCAGCAGCAGGAGTGCTGTTTTTGACTGCCGCAAATGACAAGTTCTGGCTGACAAGTCCTGGCTTGCGCACAGTTGTGCGCAAGCCAGGAGGCCACCCCTTGACATTTGCTCATCTCTGATTTTTGCTGCCTGGTAGCCCAAATCTGGGATGGCTGGGGTGGCCAGAATCAGGGAGGTTGATGCTTCATTCCCCTGATTTGGCTGCTAGATAAGTCATAATGCAGCAGCAGCAGCAGCGGCGGCTGCGGCGACAGCGGCAGGAGGATGAGGATGAGGAGGAGGAGGAGGAGGAGGAGGAGGAGCAGTAGGTGCAGCAGCAGCAGCAGCAGCAGCAGCAGCAGATCAGTTTGCGGCTGGCTGCCAGGGCTTGCCCCGGAGGTCTGTCTTCTGCAGGAGGTCTTTCTTTTGCACGAATTCCGGTTTCTGTCGAAGGCATATCAGTAAGCAGTTGCAGGGGCCCGGGGGGCGTCTCATGATGGGGCCAACACATCTCGAGTTTTTGCCTTGCCTTGACTCTGGATCATCGCTAGAGTTCGGCGTCTGAGCAACCAAGCCCTTCGGTTACTTGTTCGTCTGTGACCCGCGTCACGGCGCACTCGCGTCGCACCCTGTCCGGTCGCAACGTACCCGTCTGCCACCCGTCAGAACACAAGACTTGAAAAACGGCGGATCAAAAATCCAACAGCACAAAGTATATGCAAGATATAATCCATGTCTCACGTTTCTGACCAGGGACAAGATTGTAATTCAACAAGAAGTATGAAACTGCACCGGACGATGTTTCGACCCCAGTGCTAATGGTCGCAAGCTGGGTCGGTTTCACCTGCGACCCAGTTTGCCACGCAAGACGTCCCAAACCCCCCACCATAAACGCCGATTGACGACAATAATCCATCTCCGGCCGTCGAACCGGGGAGGATCCGGGTGGCTTCCCCAAGTCGCTGTCGGGAAACGGTTCCTCGAGACACGTCCTTGGCGGGTGCGGTCGGGTTGTTGCCCGATGCTCGACACCCGTGTCCCTAACCTTAATGATCGCACTAGACCGGCTCCCATGGGGCACAGGTTTGCTCTCTATCGATTCCAACTATGTGCTCCGAAAGTGGGGCAGGGTAGCATTTGCGCAGACGCCGTGCAAAAAATTTGAACAACAATCTACCCCGAGTCGGGCACAAGGTACACACGAGGGCCATGTTGATCCAACGGTCGATGGCGCTGTTTTATTTCTGCTGTTTTATTCCTGCTGTTGGGCAGCACCAGGGGAAGGCATCAGTCACAGATGTTGTGAAAAGTCTCAACTCCTCATCTGTGAATCGGGGGCCTGTGGGGGGTGCACCTGTGCACCCCATATCCCATGGGGTGCATGCAGCTGCAGCTGTACGGTCCATGACTGGGCTGTGAGAACTTTGTAGTCATCTACAGTCACGGTCGTTGAGAACTTTGTAGTCATCTACAGTCACGGTCGTTGAGAACTTTGTAGTCATCTACAGTCACGATCGTTGAGAACTTTGTAGTCATCTACAGTCACGGTCGTTGAGACCTTTGTAGTCATCTACAGTCACGGTCGTTGAGA
>SZWC01012435.1:1013-22395 GCA_023375785.1 Penium margaritaceum | reverse complement strand
CACTGCCCTACTCACTCGCAACTCACTGCCCTGCTCACTCACAACTTACTTCCAGACTCACTCACAACTCCCTCACCTGGCAAAGCCATCGCAACGCAGCCTTCATACACCGTCTGCGCTGCCTCGCACCCCTCTTGGCCCCTCCATCTGCCCCCCTCGCCACCGTCCCCTCCTGCTTGTGCCGCCGCCGCTGCCGATGCCGTTGCCGCCGTTACGATCTCGAACAAAGCAGCGCACTGCACCACGGCGACGTCGTCTCCACTCACCGCAAGCTTCCCACCAATCGTGACCCCCCCTCGGGCCTTTCTCCTGAGCAGCTGCAACTTTTCCTGGAACCCAGCTTTTGCGGCAACGACTGCAGCAAACGCTGCAGCAGCCTTGACTGCTGGCGCAGCGTTTACATCCTTGCCTTGCTCTTCTCCAGGAGGTGGGCCGTTTTGAGGGGGAAAAGGGGTGCCTGCACCAAGGCACGTGAGCAACCGTAGTGCAGATGAACGTGCTTCTGCCTCTGCTGCTGCTGCTCCTGCTTCTGCTTGAGCCCCTCCTCTTCCTTCTGCTGCTGTTCCCAATGCCACAGCAGCAGCAGCAACAGTAGAAGCAGGAGTTGTGGCAGTCCTTCGAAGAACTCGCACGAGAGGAGAGCCGAGTTCCCCAACCAGACCTCGTGCAGAGTCGTCCACCCCATCCTGCTGTCCTGCACTGCTGGCCTCGAGGCGTTTCTGCAGCTGCCGCAATGCCTCTTCAGCCTCCATCCACACATAACGCAGCACCACGTGCGGAGCCGCCGCTGCCTCGTCCTGCTAATTTCCATGGTGACGTAGGTGGTTTGCACAGCAGCAACAGCAGCAGCAGCAGCAGCAGCAGCAGGAGGAGCAGCAGAATTAGCAGCAGCAGCAGCAGCAGCAGAATCCTGAGGGACTGAGGGAGGGAGGAAAAGGGAGAAGGGAAGAGGGGGTTCATGCAAGTTGCCGATCAATCCACTCAAGTTCGTGAAGTAGTTGCACTCAACAGAGAGGAATGGAGAGACGGAAGAGTGAGGACAGGATGCAGAGAGGACAATAGCAGGGTAGGGAGAAGAGGCTTGAGAGACTTGATGTAGGCAAGGTCCTGTCCTGAGGCTCATTGAACACATGAGGTAAAGCCATTGGCACCATACACAGACATACAGGATGCTTGAAGTAAAACCATCCATTCACACCATACGCAGACACACCGGACGCATGAGGTGAAGCCACCCGCTCACACACACTGTAGGCATGAGGTAAAGCCACCCTCTCACACACACCGTAGGCATGAGGTGAAGCCACCCTCTCACACACACCATAGGCATGAGGTAAAGCCACCCTCTCACACACACCGTAGGCATAAGGTAAAGCCTCCCTCTCACACACACCGTAGGCATGAGGTAAAGCCACCCTCTCACACACACCGGAGGGATGAGGTAAAGCCACCCTCTCACACACACCGTAGGCATGAGGTAAAGCCACCCTCTCACATACACCGTAGGCATAAGGTAAAGCCACCCTCTCACAAACACCGTAGGCATGAGGTAAAGCCACCCTCTCACACACACCGGAGGCATGAGGTAAAGCCACCCTCTCACACACACCGGAGGCATGGCAGGCAACGACTGGAGAACGGTGTCGAGCACGCGGCGTGCTGCGCCCACGTTGCCGGCGTGTGCCTCCATCGTCGCATACAGCGAGTAAAGGTCAAGATCCTGTTGGGCACATGACAGACAAACGAGTGCAGCAGACACCCACAGAACTAAGGAAGGAAGTGCATCCCTGCTGACCATGCAACCCCTGTTGCTGGACTGGGCTCTCATTATCGCACAAAGCGGAAACACAGATCCAGATCATGTGCCAGAAATGAAAGCTTGGCACCAAGGCAGGAGTTCCATCCACTCTGCGGTTTTCTACGAAGTGGTTCAGAGATGAAAACTCCGCCTGTTCGTCCATCGTCGCATGCAGGGAGTTCACCATGCCATGCAACAAGGAGTGCAGATGGAGATCCTGTAGAAGCGCAACACAACACTTATCCAAACGCATCAGGCTACAGATGAGAACTGGTGATAGGATCTCTGCCAAGAACTCAGCAACCACTCTCACCTTTCACAGCCTTAACCGCCCTTGCACTCTCTTACAGGACCTTCTATGACCTTACTTCAATTTACACAACCATACACAACCTAACACATTCTGACACACCAAAACATACCCTTGCACACCCTTCCAAAACCTCACACACACTTCCAAAACCTTACACACCCATGCATGACATGCCTGTGCCTTCGCATGCGTCCACTGCGCCCGTGCATGCCCCTATGACTGCGCCCCCTGTGCCTGCGTCCACTTCACCTGCGCCTGCCCTGGTCCCACTGTGCCTGTGCCTACGCCTGCGCACTCTGCGCCTGCGCCTGCACCCACTTGGCCTACGCCTGCGCCCACTGTACATGCGCATGTGCTTGCGGCCACTATGCGTGCACCCTTGCCTGCTCCCACTGTGCCTGCCCCTGCACCAACTGTGTGTGCGCCTGCGCCTACTGTGCCTGCGCCTGTGCCTACGCCCACTGCGGCTGCGCCTGACCCCACTGTGCCTGCACTTGCACCCACCATGTCTGCGCCTGCGCATGCGCCTACTGTGCCTACCCCTGCCCCTGCGCCCACTGTGCCTGCGTCTGCGCCGGAGCCCACTGTGCCTACGCCTGCGCCTGTGCCCACTGTGCGTGTGCCTGTGCCTGCGCCCTCTGTGTGTGCGCCTGGACCTGCGACTGCGCCCACCGAACGGGCGCCTGCACCTGTGCCCACTGTACCTGCGCCTGCTCCTGCACCCCTTGTGCCTGTGCCCACTGTGCTTGCGCTTGCGCCTGTGCCCACTTTGCGTGCGCCTGCGCCTGCCCACACTGTGCCTGCGCCTGCGCTTGTACCTGTCCCACTGTGCCTGCGTCTGTGCCTGCGCCTGCGCCAACTGTGCCTGCGCCTGCGCCCACTGTGACTGCCCCTGCGCCTTGGCCCGATATGCCTGTGCCTGCTCCTGCGCTCACTGTCCTTGCGCCTGCGCCTGCGCCTGCGCCTGCGCCTGCGCCTGCGCCTACACCCAGTGTGCCTGTGCCCACTGTGCATGTGCCTGCACCTGCGCCTGCGCCTGCGCCTGCGCCTGCTCCGATTTTGCGTGCACCTATGCCTGCACACTCTGTGCCTGTGCCTGTGCCTGAGCCTGCACCTGCGCCTGCGCCCACTTTACCTGCGCCTGCGCCTGCGCCCACTGTGTCTGCGCCTGCGCCTTCACCTGTGCCACTGTGCCTGCACCTACCCCTGCCCCAACTGTGCCTGCACCTGCGCCTGCGCCTGCGCCAACTGAGCTCGTGCCTGCACCTGCGCACACTGTGCCTGCGCATGCCCCTGCGCACACTGTGACTGCACCTCTGCCTGCGCCCACTGATGCCTGCGCCTATGCCAACTGTGCCTGCACCTGCACTGTGCCTGCATCTGCGCCAGTGACAACTGTGCCTGTGCCTGCACCTCCACTGAGCCTGCACCTGCGCCTGCGCCCACTGTGCCTGCGCCTGCGCCTGTGCCTGCGCCCACTGTGCCTGCGCCTGCGCGCACTGTGCCTGCGCCTACGCCTACGCCCACAGTGCCTGCGCCTGCACCTACGCCCACTGTGCCTGCGCCCACTGTGCGTGCGCCTGGGCTTGCGCCCACTTTGCGTGCACCTGCGCCAGCACACTCTGTGCTTGCATCTGCGCCTGCGCCTGTGCCACTGTGCCTGCGTCCACTGTTCTTGCGCTGTCGAGAATGAGAACACAACGAATGTGTTGGATTGAATGAATGAGGGAGAGCTAGGACAACTTGTAGCCTAAGTAGTAAAACAAGAAGCTAAACAGCAAGTGGGGTGAGGTGAGGTGCTGTGAAGGTGAGGTGGTGGAGAGGTGAGGTGGTGAGAAGGTGAGGTAGGCAGGAGGTGAGGTGTGGAGTTGATGTGGGGAGGTCAGGTGGTGGGAAGGTGAGGTGGGGAGGTGAGGTGTTGGAAAGGTGAGGTGGGGAAGTGAGGTAGTGGGAAGGTGAGGTGGTGGGAAGGTGAGGTGGTGGGGAGGTGAGGTGATGGGAAGGTGAGGTTGCCCAGATTTGGNGGGGTAGCCTGTGTGGGGCGAAATGGTGGGCTGGGTTGGGGAACATTGCTCATGGGGGGATTTGAACCTATGAGGTGAGTCACAGGAATCAACGTGAGAAGCAAGAGTCTCAGATTTCACTGACACACCCCTTAGAATCTTGGTGCTCACATTGACACCCCTTGAAGGTGAGGAGGGCGAAGGCCGAGGAGGGGAAGGAGGCGGTGGTTGTCTTTGAGGGAGAGGTCCTTGGTGAAGATGTCCGCCAAGTTGGCCGTGGAGGACACGTGGCGGACGTCCAGGTGACCAGTCTGCACTTGCTCGCGGATGTAGAAGTACCGAAGCTCGATGTGCTTGGTACGTGCGTGGAACACCGGATCCTTGGTGAGGGCGATGGTGCTGGCGTTGTCGCACCACAAGCGGGGCTGAGGTTGAGGATGACCAAGCTCGGAGAGGAGGGTGCGAAGCCAGGTGGCCTCCTGTGCCGCCATGGTGTCGGCGTAGAGTTCCGCCTCGCAAGAGGAAAGAGAGACGGAAGAAGATCGAGTGGATCGCCAACTGATGAGACCAGAACCAAGGCTGAAACCATAGCCTTGGGTGGAACGGCGATCCGCTTGGTCGTCCGCCCAAGAAGAGTCGGTGAAACCCTTGAGAGAGATGTCCGGGGATCCACCAAGAGTAAGGCTGTACGCTTGAGTGGAGTGGAGGTAGCGGAGGACCCGTTTGGCCGCACACCAGTGGTAGGTGGAGAAGCGGCCTAGTCCAACGAAGCGAGAGAGGACGCTGAGAGGGTAGGCCAGGTCAGGACGGGTGCAGACCATGGCATACATGAGACAGCCAACCAACTCAGGAAAGGGGTCCAAGGAGGGGTGGGTGGTGGGGACAGAGGGGTCGGTGAGGCCGTGCTCCGTGGAGAGAGGCGTTATTGCGCCGTTGGATTGGAGATGTCCAAATCTAAGGAGAATGGTGTTGATGTACGTTTCTTGAGTGAGGGTGACGGTGCGGTTGGGGCGGTCCCGCCGAACCTCCATGCCCAAGTAGTGGGTGAGCTCGCTGAGATCCTTCATGGTAAATTGTTGCTTGAGGGTTTCTTTGAGGGCAACGAGCTCGGCGAGGTCACTAGAGGCAAGTGTCATGTCGTCAACATAGGCGAGAAGAAAGCAACCGGAAGAGGAAGTGCGGATGAAGAGACTAGCGTCGGACTGTGCAGCGTGGAACCCGAGAGAGATGAGAGCAGATCGGAGCTTGGAGTGCCACTCTCGGGGTGATTGTTTCAGGCCGTAAACGGGTCGATGAAGGCGCCAAACGGCGTCGGAGAGGGTGGTGGGATGACTTTTGGGAGGTTCAAGAAAGATGGTCTCATGAAGATCACCTTGAAGGAAAGCAGCGGAGACATCCATGGAGTGGAGCTCCATGTCGCAAGCGGCGACAATGTGGAGGAGGGTGCGGAAGGTGGTGAGTTTGGCCGTGGGAGAGTAGGTGTCAAAGAAGTCAACGCCATGTCGTTGAGAAAAACCCTTGGCAATGAACCGGGCTTTGAACTCGACGGGCTTCCCAAGGGCGACTTTGACCCGGTAGATCCACATACCCTTCACCACGTTGGTGGTGAGAGGGCGCGAAACTTCTGAGTAGGTCCCGGTGGACTGAAAGTTAGCGAGTTAATTGTCCATGGCAATACGCCAATCCGCGGCGTGAGGCCCACCAAGAGCTTGCTCATAGGTGGCGGGAACCGGGATGGGAGGGGAGGGAGTAGTGGTGACGGAGAGGAGAAGAGTGGACGGAGGAGAGAGGGCGGGGACTGAATGGTGGTGAAAATCGGGAGGGGAGAGACCGTGGTGAAGCCAATGAGGAAGAGTAGAACAGGAAGTTGTGAGGGAGAGAACTGCTTCGCGACGGTCCTCAACGAGACCAAGGTCACCACCGCGAGGGAGGGGTGGTTGAAGGCGGGACGAGCGACGAGGGCCGGTGGAAGGGCGAGGCGGAATCGTGGGTGGGGAGGAGGGAGGGAGGGAGGGAGAGGAGGATGAAGGGGGAAGGAGGCCAAGGTCGCGAAGCTCGCGAAGGCCGATGGGGGGATAGGAAGAAGGGGCCAACCGTAGGGGTGCAGGAGGGGAAGTCAGGGGGGGAGGGGGAGCGGGAGGGGGAGGGGGAGGGGGAGGGGGAGGGGAAGGGGGGGAAATCGCGGACATAGGAGGAGAGCGAGGAGGAGGAGGAAGAATGGGGAATCCGGGAGGGGAGGATGGATGTGAGGTAGAGGGAGGAGGGGGTGAACCGGCAAGGGAGGAAGTGGGGGAAGGACTCGGAGGAGTCGTGAAAGATGGGGTCGGGAGAGGCGGCGGAGAGGGGAGGACATCGCAGTGGGCCCACTCAAGAGCGGGTGTGGAGTGAGAGGTAGCGGGGAGGAAGGGGAGGGTTTCGTCGAAGGCGGCATCAATGCTATGCATCTCTTGTCCAGTGGCAGGGTCAAGGTACACGTAGCCGGTCGACTTTGGAGCAAAGCCCACAAACATGTGAGGGGCGGCGCATGGGTCAACCTTGGAAGTGTGTTGCTGAGAGTGTTGGTACTTGTTGAGGAGCACGTGCGCTGTAGAACCCCACACGCGAAGATTGGAGACGTCCGGTTTCTTACCGAACCATGCCTCCCATGGAGTAACATCCGGAAGAATAGAGGAAGGGTAGACGTTGTGGACGCGTTAGGCGTAGCGGAGAGCGTACGCCCAATAAGATTTCGGTGCCGAAGCATCAGCGAGGAGTGTGCGGATGATGGCGAGGAGGATGCCGTTGCGGCGTTCGGCAACGCCGTTTTGTTCGGGTGACTTGGGAAGAGTGAGTTGATGGTCAATGCCGTGGTGGTCGCAATACTCCGAAAGGAGAGTGGAGAGGAATTTGCCTCCACTGTCGGAGCGGAGATGGAGAATGTTGCGCCCGAATCTGGCGGATGCATGGTTTGCCCATGCAACGAAAGCGTCCCGTGCATCGGATTTCGAGGCGAGCGGGAGTCCAGTTCCAAAGCGAGTACAGTCATCAACGATAGTGAGGAAGTAGGAGTGACCTTGGAGAGAGGTGGGGTGAATCAGGCCGACAAGGTAAAGGTGGACGAAGTCGAGAGGCTTAGGAGCACAGGAGAGGTGAGGGGGATGGGAGGTGGCTTTGAGCTTGTCGAGGGTGCAAGAGAGACAAGTGGGAGCGGAGAGAGTGGGAATAGGTGGGAGACGCAGGAGACCAACGACCATGTTCTTGGATGTGAGGCGTTGGAGGGCGGCAAAGTTCGGATGGCAAAGTCGGTGATGGTGGAGGATGAGAGGGTTGGAGATGTGACGGCACAAGCAAGTCGGAGAGGGAGAGGCGGCAAGGGCGGGATGTGAGCGAGGAGCGGAAAGGCGATAGAAGTTGTTTGAGAGGCGGAAGGTGGTGAGATGAGAGCCGGAGGAGGAAGTGAGATGAGCTTCGGTGTCGAAGGCGGGAAAGGTAATGGTGACGCCCTCTTGTTGGAGTTGGCGAACCGAGAGGAGATTGGTGCGAAGGGAGGGAACATGGAGGCCGGAGATAGATCCATGAGGGGAAGCGGAAGATGAGAGGGTCGCTTGGGAATGACACGTGTCACTCATGGAGGTGGTGGCCCCATTGATTGTGACGGGGGAAGACAGCGGAGAGATGTGATCGACATTTCAAAGAGTGTGGGTTGCCGCACCAGAGTCGGGTGTTTGTTCGGTAAAGAGGGAGGGAGACACGGAGTACATCGGAAATCCTGCGTTGATGTCATGAACAAGAGGGAGGTAAGTGCTAGCTACCGGGGCCACATAGCTTACAACGGAGGGGGGCTTCCATGAAGCTTGGCGGTCGCGGCGAGCCTTGGAGCGGATGTCCGCCCAACGAGGACGGTCGTTGTACTTGCGATTGGAAGATGCCGCAAGCCATTGGACTGTTTGGGCGTGGTCACATGTGGACAAAGGGTGGTTGAGGTCACCGCACACCGTGCCCTTGAGCGGGCCATGGAGGTGCATATTGGCACGCCAGAAACTTGTTGGGGAGGATGGGAGAAGCATAGACAGAGGTGTCACCGAAAGGAGGAGGCCGTGCGTGGAAATTCATCGCCGCGCCTTGGTGTTGATGCTTGGTGGCGAGTTTCGGGACGGCAAGAAGAGAGCCGCCCATGGCGGCAACGGAGGCCATGAAGGGAGAGTTAAGAGAAGGCGGGTGGACAGCCGGGGAGAGAAAAAAAAAAATAGGTAAAAAAAGTGTCCTTTTTAATATCTTTTGCGATGGAAAGGTGGGAAAGGAGGCCAGCTAGGATGGGGCCCAGAAACTTTTGGAGTGGGAGCACCGAAGGCGAAACGCTCGCGACGGATGAGGTCGGCAGAAATCTGGCGATGTCCGGGAGAGCCGAGGGAGAATCCGAAAACGGATTTTTTTGCGATGAAAAAGTAGAGGGAGAGTTTGACTCCAAATAGCTCCAAAAAGAATTGGAGTGAGAGGACCGAAAGCGAAACGCTCGCGATGAAAGTCATGGACAGAAAATCGCCAATGTTGGGGAAAATCCTAAAAATGGACTTTTTTTAGGGTGGAAAGGTAGAGGGGGAGGTCAACTGCAATTAGCTCCACCCAGAATTGGCTTTGAAGCGCGGACGACGAAACGCTCGCGACGGACGAGTGCTGGAGCGAAGTTATGGCCGTGGTGGAGACGGCGGAGGGAGGCGACAGGAGGGTCACTTGAGCTCTGGTACCATGTCGAGAATGAGAACACAACGAATATGTTGGATTGAATGAATGAGGGAGAGCTAGGACAACTTGTAGCCTAAGTAGTAAAACAAGAAGCTAAACAGCAAGTGGGGTGAGGTGAGGTGCTGTGAAGGTGAGGTGGTGGGGAGGTGAGGTGGTGAGAAGGTGAGGTAAGCAGGAGGTGAGGTGTGGAGTTGATGTGGGGAGGTCAGGTGGTGGGAAGGTGAGGTGGGGAGGTGAGGTGTTGGAAAGGTGAGGTGGGGAAGTGAGGTAGTGGGAAGGTGATGTGGTGGGAAGGTGAGGTGGTGGGAAGGTGAGGTGGTGGGGAGATGAGGTGATGGGAAGGTGAGGTTGCCCAGATTTGGGGAAAGGATAATGCGGGGTGAAGTAGCGGTGTACCCTGTTTGGGAAGAGGGACAAGGTGGGGCAGTCCCTAGATGGGATAATGCATGGAGTAGGTTTGGGGGTAAATGGGCGGGGTAGCCCAAGAAGGGGCAAATAGGCGGGGTAGCCTGTGTAGGGCAAAATGGTGGGCTGGGTTGGGGAACACTGCTCATGGGGGGATTTGAACCTGTGAGGTGAGTCACAGGAATCAACGTGAGAAGCAAGAGTCTCAGATTTCACTGACATGCGCCTGCGCTTGCCTCTGCGCCCACTGTGCCAGCATCTCCGCATGCGCCCCCTGTGCCTGCGCTTGCGCCTGCTCCCACTATTCCTGCGCCTGCGCGTGCGCCTGCGCCCACTGTGCCTGCGCCTGGGCCTGCGCCCACTATGCCTGTGCCTGCACCTGCGCCTGCCCCTACGTCTGGGCCCAAAGCGCCTGAGCCTGCCCCCGGGCCCACTGCGCCTGCACCTGCACCTACGCCTGCGCCTCCGCCTGGGTCTACTGTGCCTATGACTACGTCTGGGCCCACTCTGTCTGCACCTGCGCCCACTGTGCCTGCGCTTGCGCCCACTGTGCCTACGCCTGTGCCTGCGCCTGCGCCTCCGCCCACTGCGCTTAGGCCAATGCTTGTGCCTTGGCCTGTGCTCACTGTGCTTGCACCTGCGCCTGCGCCCCCTGTGCTTGCGCCTGCGCCTGCGCCCACTGTGCCTGCTCCTGTGCCTACGCCCACTGTGCTTGCACTTGCACCTATGCCCACTGAGCCTGCGCCTGTGCCTATGCCCACTGTGCCTGCGCCTTCGCCTGCGCTTACTGAGCCTGCGCCTGCTCATGCATTCACTGTGCCTGCGCCTGTGCCTGCGCCCTCTGTGCCTTTGCCGGCTCTGTCCTTGCCATGTCTGCGCCAACTGTGCCTGCGTCCGCGCCCACTGTGCCTGCGCCTACACCTGCCCCCACTGTGCCTGCACCTGCACCTGCGCCTGCGTCCACTGTACCTGCGCCTGCGTATGCACCCTCTGTGCTTGCCCATGCGCCCACTATGCCTACACCTGTGCCTGCACCCACTGTGCCTGCGCCTGCGCCCACTTTGCCTGTGCCTACGCCCGCGCCCTCTGTGCCTGCGTCTGCGCCTGCGCAAACTATGGTTGCGTCTGCGCCTGCGTCCACAGCGCCTGCGCCTGCGCCTTCACCCACTGTCCCTCCGCCTGCGCCTTCCGACACTGTGCCTGCGCCTGCGACCACTGAACCTGCGCCTATGCCCGCGCCCACTGTGCCAGAGCTTGCGCCTGCACCCAATGTGTCTGCGCCTGCACCTGCGCCTATGCCCACTGTGCCTGCATCTGGGCCTGTGCCCACGGTGCCTGCGCCTGCGCCTGCGCCCACTGTGCTTGCGCCCACTGTGCCTGCGCCCACTGTGCCTGCGCCTGCGCACGTGCCCACTGTGCCTGTGCCTATGCCTGCGCCGGCACCTACTGTTCCACTGCCTGCACGTGCGCCTTCTATGCCTGCATCTGCACCTGTCTCCACTGTACATGCGCCTGCGCATGAGCCCATTATTCCTGCGCCTGGGCCTGCACCCACTTTGCCTGCGTCTGCGCCTGCGCCCACTGTGCCTGCGCCCACTGTGCCTGCGCCCACTGTGCCTGCGCCAGCGCCTACGCCCAATGTACTTGCGCGTGCGCAAGCGCCCACTGTGCCTGCGCCTGCTCCTGCGCCCACTGTGCCTGCGCCTGCGCTTGGGCCCAATGTCCCTACGCCTCCGCCCGCGTCCACTGTGCTTGAGAGCACTTTACCTATGCCTGCGCCTTTGCCCACTGTGCCTGCGCCTACATCTGCGCCCATAGTGCTTGGGCCTGCGCCTGAGCCCACTCTGCCTACCGCTGTGCTCACTGTGCATGCGTCTGCACCCACTGTGCCTGCGCCTGCGCCTGCCCCAACTGTACCTGTGCCTGCGCCTCGGCCCACTGTGCCTCCGCCTGCGCCTGCGCCCACTGTGCCTGCGCCTGCGCCCATTGTGCCTGCACCTGCGTCTGCACCTATTGAAGCTGCGCCTGTGCCTGCTGCCCGCTGTGTCAGCGCCTACGCCCGCGCCTACTGTGCCTGCACCTGCGCCTGCGCCCACTATGCCTGCGCCTGCGCCTGCGCCCACTGTGCCTGCGCCTGCGCCTACAGCCATTGTGCCTGCGCCTGCGCCTGCGCACACTGTACCTGCGCCCACTGTGCCTGCGCCTGCGCCTATGCCTGTGCCTGTGCCCACTATGCCTCCGCCTGCAGCTGCGCCCGCTGTGTCTGCGCCTACGCCCGCGCCTACTGTGCCTGCACCCGCGCCCACTATGCCTGCGTCTGCGCTGCGCCCACTGTGCCTGCGCCTGCGCCTACAGCCATTGTGCCTGCGCCTGCGCCTGCGCACACTGTACCTGCGCCCACTGTGCCTGCGCCTGCGCCTGTGCCTGTGCCTGTGCCCACTGTGCCTGTGCCTGCGCATGAGCCCCCTTTGCCTGCACCTCACCTGCGCCCATTGTGCCTGCGCCTGCACTTGAGCCCCCTGTACCTGCGCATGCGCCTACGGCTGTGCCCACTGTGCCTGCGTCCACTGTCCCTGTGCCTGTGCATGCACCAGCACCTGCGTCCACTGCACCTGTGCCCTTTGTGGCTCTGCCTGTGTTCACTGTGCTTGCGCCTTCGCCTGCGCCCTCTCTGCCTGCGCCTCCGCTCACTGTGCCTAAGCCCAGGGTGCCTGCGCCTGCGCTTTTGCCCACTCTGTCTTCGCCTGCCTCTGCGCCCACTGTGCTTCCACCTGCGCCTGCACCCACTGTATCTGCGCCTGCGAATGCGCCCACTGTGCCTGTGCCAGCGCTTCCGCCCACTGTGTCTGCGCCTACGCCTGCGCCTACTGTGCCTGCGCCTGCGCTTGCGCCCACTATGCCTGCGCCTGCGCTTGCGCCCTCTGTGCCTGCGCCTGCGCCCACAGTGCCTGAGCATGCGCCTGCGGCCACTGTGCCTGCGCTTGCGCCTACAGCCACTGTGCCTGCGCCTGCTCCTGCGCCCACTCTGCCTACAACTGCGCCTGCGCCCACTATGCCTGCACCTGCGCCAGTGCCCGCCGTGCCTGCGCCTGCGCCCCCACTACCTCTGCCTCCGCTTGCCATCACTGTGCCTAAGCCTGCGCCTGCGCTTGCACCCACTGTGCCTGTGCCTGCGCCAACTGTGCCTGCGTCTGCGCCTGAGCCCCCTTTGCCTGCGCCTCCGCCTGCGCCAACTGTGGTTGTGCCTGCGCTTATTCCTGCGTCCAGTGTGCCTGTGCTTTCGCCTGCGCCCACTCTGCTTGCACTTGCGCTCACTGTGCCTAAGCCCAGGGTGCCTGCGCCTGCACCTTTGCCCACTCTGTCTTTGCTTGCGTCTGCGCCCACTCTGCCTGTGCCTGCGCCCACTGTGCCTGTGCCTGCGCCCACTGTGCCTGTGCCTGCGCCAGCGCCTCCTGTGCCTGAACCTACGCCTGCGCCCACTGTGCCTGCGCCTGCACATGCGCCCACTGTGCCTGCGCCTGCGCCCACTGTGCCTGCGCCTGCACATGCGCCCACTGTGCCTGCGCCTGCGCCCACTGTACCTGCGCGTGCGCATGGGCCCCCTTTGGCTGCAATTTTGCCTCCGCCCACTGTTCCTGTTCCTACGCCTGCACCCACCTTGCCTACGCCCAGGGTGCGCCTACGTCTGCACCCACTGTGCCTACGCCTGGGCTTGCGCCTGCGCCTGCGCCTGAGCGCATTGTGCCTGGGCCTACGCCCGCGCCTGTGCCCGCACTTAATGTGCCTGCACCTGGGCCTGCGCCCACGGTGCCTGCGCCTACGCCTGCGCCCACTGTGCACGCGCCTACGGCTACTGTGCCTGCGCCTGCAAAATGCGCCCACTGTGCTCGCGTCTGCACCTGCACCCACTGTGCGAGCATCTGCGCCTGCGCCTGCGCCCACTCTGCCTGGGCCAACAGTGCCCTTGTCTGCGCCTGCGCCCACTGTGCCTGCGCCTGCAAAATGCGCCCACTGTGCTCGCGTCTGCACCTGCACCCACTGTGCGAGCATCTGCGCCTGCGCCTGCGCCCACTCTGCCTGGGCCAACAGTGCCCTTGTCTGCGCCTGCGCCCACTGTGCCTGCGCCTGTGCCTGCGCAAACTGTACCTGCGCCTGCGCCCACTGTGCCTTCGCTTGTGCCCGCGCCTCCTGTGCCTGAAGCCGGACATGCGCCCACAGTGCCTGCGCCTACGCATGCGCCCACTGTTCCTGCACCTGCGCCCACTGTACCTGTGCCTGCGCCTGTGCCCCATGTACCTGCACCTGCACCTGCGCCCACTCTGCCTGCGCCTCTGCCCACTGTGCCTGCGCCTGTGCTCGCGACTCCTGTGCCTGAACCTGCGCCTGCGCCCACTGAGCCTGCGCCTGCGCATGCACCCACTGTGCCTGCACCTGAGCCTGCGCCCACTGTGCCTCAGCCTGCGCTTGCGCCCACTGTGCCTATGCCTGCGCCTGCGCCCACAGTGCCTGCGCCTGCTCCTGCGCCCACAATACATGCGCATGCGCCTGCGCCGACTGTGCCTTGGCCTGCGCTTTGCCAAGCGCTTTGCCTGCGTCTGCGCCTGAGCCCCCTTCGCCTGCGCCTCCACCTGCGCCCTTTGTGCCTGTGCCTGCGCCTGCGCCCACTGTGCCAAGGCCCAGGATGCCTGCACCTGCGCCTTTTCCGAATCTATCTGCGCGTGCATCTGTGCCCATTGTGCTTGCGCCTGCGCCCACTGTGCATATGCCTGAACCTGCGCACACTGTGCCTGCGCCCATAGTACCTGCTCCGGCGTATGCCCCCACTGTACCTGCGCCAGCGCCTGCGCCCACTGTGCCTGCGCCTGCGCCTGCGCCCACTGTGCCTACGCCTGTGCCTGTGTCCATTGTGCCTGCTCCTTTGCCCACTGTGCCTACGCCGGCCCCCGTGCCTCCTGTGCCTGAACCTACGCCTGCGCCCACTGTGCCTGCGCCTAGGCATTCGCCCACTGTGCCTGCGCCTGTGCCCACAGTACCTGCGCATGCGCCTGCGACCACTGTGCCTGCGCCTGCGCCCACTGTGCCTTCATCTGCGCCTGAGCCCCCTTTGCCTACGCCTCCGCCTCCGCCCACTGTACTTGTGCCTTCGCCTGCGCCCACTGTTCCTGCACCTGCGCCTGTGACCCCTGTTTCTCGCATGGGCCTGCGCCCACTGAGACTGCGCCTGCGCCTGTGTCCATTGTGCCTGCGCCTACTGTGCCTACTCCCAAGGTGCCTGCGCCTGCGCCTTCGCCCACTGTGTCTGCGCCTGCTTCTGCGTCCACTGTACCTGTGCTGGCGCCTGCTCCCAATGTACCTGCGCCTGCGCCTCCGCCCATTGTGTATGCGCCTGCGGCTGGGCCCACTACGCCTGCGCCTGTGCCTGCGCACCCTGTTTCTGCGCCTTTGCCCACTGTGTTTGCTTCTGCTTCTGCACCCACTGTGCCTGTGCCTGCGCGTGCGCCCACTGTGCTTGCACCTGCGACTGCGCAAACTGTGCCTGCGACTGCGCAAACTGTGCCTGCGCCTGCGCCTGCGCCCACTGTGGCTGAGCCTGCGCCTGCGCCCACTGTGCCTGGGCATGCGCCTGCGCCCACTGTGCCTGCACCTGCACCTGCGCCCACTGTCCCTGCGCCTTCGCCTGCTCCAAATGTACCTGCGCCTGCGCCTGCGCCCATTTTGCGCGCGCCTGCGGCTGGGCCCGCTGTGCCTGCGCCTGCGTCTGCGCCCACTCTTTCTGCGCATGCGCCCGCCTACGCGCACTGAGCCTGCGCCTGCGCCTGCACCTGCAGAAATTGTGTATGTGGCTGTGCCTTCGCTCTCTGTGCCTGTGACTGCGCCTGCGCCCACTGTGCCTGCACCTGCGCCTCCACCCACTGTGCCAACGTCTTCGCCTTCGCCCACTGTGCCTGCGCCTGCGCCTGCGCCCACTGTCCCTGCGCCTTCGCCTGCTCCAAATGTACCTGCGCCTGCGCCTGCGCCCATTTTGCCCGCGCCTGCGGCTGGGCCCGCTGTGCCTGCGCCTGCGTCTGCGCCCACTCTTTCTGCGCATGCGCCCGCCTACGCGCACTGAGCCTGCGCCTGCGCCTGCACCTGCAGAAATTGTGTATGTGGCTGTGCCTTCGCTCTCTGTGCCTGTGACTGCGCCTGCGCCCACTGTGCCTGCACCTGCGCCTCCACCCACTGTGCCAACGTCTTCGCCTTCGCCCACTATGCCTACGCCTGCGCCTGCGCCTGCGCCCACTGTGCCTGCGCCTGCACCTGCGCCTGCTGTGCCTGGGCCTACGCCCGCTGTGCCTGTGCCTGCGTCTGCCCACTGTGCCTGTGCCTACGCCTGCGCCTGCGCCTGCGCCCGCAAAGCCTGTGTCTGCAGTTGCGCCTACTGTACATGCGCCTGCGCATGCGCCCACTATTCTTGCCCCTGGGCCTGCACCCACTTTGCCTACGCCTGCAGCTGCCCCCACTCTGAGTGCGCCTGCGCCTGCGCCCACTGTGCCTACGCCTGCGACTACGCCTACGCCCACTGTTCCTGCGCCTGCGCCCGCGTCTACTGTGCCTGCACCTGCCCCTGCGCCCACTGTGCCTGTGCGTGTGCCTGCGCCCACTGTGCCTGCGCCTGCACATGCACCCACCGTGCCTGCCCTTGCGCCTGCGCCCACTGTGCCTGCGCCTGCGCCTGCGCACACTGTGTCTGCATATACGCCCGCACCTACTGGGTCTACACCTGCATCTGCGCTAGCTGTGCCTGCGCCTGCGCCTACTGCCAATGTGCCTGCGCCTACGCCTGCGCCCACTGTGCCTGCGCCTGCGCCAGCGCCCATTGTGCCTGGACCTGCGCCTGCACCCACAGTGCCTGCGACTGTGCCTGCGCCCACTGTGCCTGCTCCTGCGCCCACTGTGCCTGCGCATGCGCCCACTCTGCCTGCACCTGCTCGTGTGCCTGCGCCCACTGTGCCTGCACCTGCACCTGCGCCTGCGCCTGCGCCAACTGTGCCTGCACCTGCTCCTGCGCCTGCGCCCACTGTGCCTGCGCCTTCGCCTGCACCCACTGTGCCTGCCCATACACACACACCTACTGTTCCTGCACCTGGGCCTGCGCCGACTATGCCTGCGCCTGCGCGTGCGACCTCTGTGCCTGTGCCTGTGCCTGCACCTGCACCCATTGTGCCTGCGCCTGCACCTACAGCCACTGAGCCTACGCCTGCGCCTGCCCCCTCTCCCTGCGTCTGTGCCTGCGCCCACTGTGCCTGCACATGCGCCTGTGCCCACTGTGCCTGCGCCCTATGGCTAAAAATGAGGCGCATTTTTTAGCCGTACGGGCGTTATTAACGCTACCGTACGCTGACGGCGTTAAAAACGCCCGTATGGACCGGGGGTTTAAAAATTTTAAAAAATCATTTTTAATTCCCATCTCGATCGGGGGTCTGAACCTTTTTTCAGACCCAAAACGTAACTTTACCCCTCCCCTCCATAATTAAGGGAAAAAAACACCACTGTGCAATGACATGACATGACATTGTGACATAGTGACATGGTGACATGTTGACATGATATGGTGACATGGTGACACATGGTGACATGCCGCAGTGTAGAAGTGACATGACCGCAAAAACTTCACACCCCGCCGGGGGGGGGGGGGGGGGGGGGGGTAAAACTTTAACGGGAGGTAAAAATGAGCCGTATCCTTCAAAAATGAGGCCGTTAATAACACAGCGTTATTTTGAGCGTTTAAAACGATGAGGCCTTTTTTTTAACCATAGCCTGCGCCTGCGCCTGCGCCCTCTGTGCCTGCGCCTCCGCCTGCGCCCACTGTGTCTGTGCCTGCGCCTGCACCCACTGTGCCTGCGCCTGCGCCTGCGCCTACTATGCCTGCGCCTGCGCCCACTGTGCCTGTGCCTGCACCTGCGCCCACAGTGCCTGCGCCTGCGTCCACTGAGCCTGCGCCTGCGCCTACGGCCACAGTGCCTGCGCCTGTGCCTGTGCCCACAGTGCCTGCACCTGCACATGCGCCCACTATGCCTGCGCCTGCGCATGCGCCCACTGTAGCTGGGCCTGCACCTGCGCCCACTGTTCCTGTGCCTGCGCCCACTTTGCCTGCGTCTGCGCCTGAGCCCCCTTTGCGTGCGCCTCCGCCTACGCCCACGGTGCCTATGCCTGCGCCTGCGCCCACTGAGCCTTCGCCTGCGCCTGTGCCCACTGAGCCTGCACCTGCGCCTGCGTTCACTGTGCCTACGCCCAAGGTGCCTCCGCCTGCGCCTTTGCCCACTCTGTCTGCGCCTGCTTCAGCGCCCACTGTGCCTGTGCCTGCGCTTGCGCCCACTGTGCCTGCGCCTGCGCCTGCGCCCACTGTGCCTGCGCCTGCGCGTGTGCCCACTGTGCCTGCGCCTGTCCCTGCGCCCATTGTGCCTGCGCATGGGCCTGCGCCCACTACGCCTGCGCATGCACCTGCGCCCATTGTCCCTGCGCCTGCGCCTGCGCCCATTGTGCCTGCGCATGGGCCTGCGCCCACTACGCCTGCGCATGCACCTGCGCCCATTGTCCCTGCGCCTGCGCCTGCTCCCACTGTACCTCCGCCTGCGCCTGTGCCCATTGTGTGTGCGCCTGCGGATGGGCCCACTGTGCCTGCGCTTGCGCCTGCGCCCCTTGCTTCTGCGCCTGCGCCTGCGCCCACTGAGCTTGCGCCTGCGCCCACTGTGCCTGCGCCTGCGCCTGCGCCCACTGTGCTTGCGCCTGTGCCTGCGCCCACTATGCCTGCACCTGCGCATGTGCCCACTGTGCCTGTGCTATCGCCCACTGTGCCTGTGCCTGCGCCTGCGCCCACTGTGCCTGCGCCTGCACCTTTGCCCTCTGTGCCTGCGCTTGCACCCACTGTGCCTGCGCTTGCACCCACTGTGCCTGCGCTTGCACCCACTGTGCCTGCGCTTGCACCCACTGTGCCTGCGCTTGCACCCACTGTGCCTGCGCTTGCACCCACTGTGCCTGCGCTTGCACCCACTGTGCCTGCGCTTGCACCCACTGTGCCTGCGCTTGCACCCACTGTGCCTGCGCTTGCACCCACTGTGCCTGCGCTTGCACCCACTGTGCCTGCGCTTGCACCCACTGTGCCTGCGCTTGCACCCACTGTGCCTGCGCTTGCACCCACTGTGCCTGCGCTTGCACCCACTGTGCCTGCGCTTGCACCCACTGTGCCTGCGCTTGCACCCACTGTGCCTGCGCTTGCACCCACTGTGCCTGCGCTTGCACCCACTGTGCCTGCGCTTGCACCCACTGTGCCTGCGCTTGCACCCACTGTGCCTGCGCTTGCACCCACTGTGCCTGCGCTTGCACCCACTGTGCCTGCGCTTGCACCCACTGTGCCTGCGCTTGCACCCACTGTGCCTGCGCTTGCACCCACTGTGCCTGCGCTTGCACCCACTGTGCCTGCGCTTGCACCCACTGTGCCTGCGCTTGCACCCACTGTGCCTGCGCTTGCACCCACTGTGCCTGCGCTTGCACCCACTGTGCCTGCGCTTGCACCCACTGTGCCTGCGCTTGCACCCACTGTGCCTGCGCTTGCACCCACTGTGCCTGCGCTTGCACCCACTGTGCCTGCGCTTGCACCCACTGTGCCTGCGCTTGCACCCACTGTGCCTGCGCTTGCACCCACTGTGCCTGCGCTTGCACCCACTGTGCCTGCGCTTGCACCCACTGTGCCTGCGCTTGCACCCACTGTGCCTGCGCTTGCACCCACTGTGCCTGCGCTTGCACCCACTGTGCCTGCGCTTGCACCCACTGTGCCTGCGCTTGCACCCACTGTGCCTGCGCTTGCACCCACTGTGCCTGCGCTTGCACCCACTGTGCCTGCGCCTGCGCCGTGCCCACTGCACCTGCACCGCGCCCACTACGCCTGCTCCCAGTGTGCCTGTGCCTGCTCCCACTGCTCCTGCACCTTCACCCACTGTCCCTTCGCTTGCGCCTGCGCCTACTGTGCCTGCGCCTGCGCCTGTGCCCACTGTGCCTGCTCCTGCGCCTTCGCACACTGTACCTGCGCCCACTGTGTGTGCGCCTGCGCCTTCGCCCATTGTTCCTGCACCAGCGCCCACAGAGCCTACTCCCACTGTGCCTTTGCATGCGCCTTTGCCCACTCTGTCTGCGCCTACGCCTGCGACCACTGTGCCTACACCTGTGCCTGCGCCAACTGTGCCTGCACCTGCGCCTGTGCTTGCGCCACCTGTGCATGCGCCTGTGCCTGCACCCAGTGTACCTGCGCCTACGCCCTCGCCCACTGAGTCTGTGCCTGCGCCTGCCCCCAATGTAACTGCGCCTGCCCTGCGCCCACTGTGCCTGCGCTTGCACCTGCGCCCACTGTACCTGCTTCTGCGCATGTGCCGACTGTACCTGTGCCTGCGCCTGTGCTCACTTTGCCAGTGCCTGCCCCCACTTTGCCAGCGCCTGCACCTGCGCCCACTGTGCCTGCGCCTGCACCTGTGCCCACTGTGCCTGCGCCTGCCCCTGCGCCCACTGTGCCTGTGCCTGCGCTTGTGCCCTCTGCGCCTGCGCCTGTGCCTGCGCCCAATGTCCCAACGGCTGCGCCTGCGCCTACTGTGTTTACGCTTGCACCTGCAACCAAGGTGCCTGCGCCTGCGCCCACTGTTCCTGCGCCTTCCACTGCACCCACGGTGCCTGCGCCTACGCTTACGCCCACGCCCACTCCGCCTGTGCCTGCGCCTGCGCCCAGTATGCCTGCGCCTGCTCCTGTGCTCGTTTGTGCCTGCGCCTGCGCCTGCGCCCACTGTGTCTGCGCCTGCACCTGCGCCCACTGCGCATGCTTCTGCGCTCACTGTGCCTGCACCTGCGCCTGTGCCTACTGTGCCTGCGCTCATTATGCCTGGGCCTGTGCCTGCGCCCACTGTGCCTGCGCCTGCACCTTTGCCCTCTGTGCCTGCGCTTGCACCCACTGTGCCTGCGCTTGCACCCACTGTGCCTGCGCCTGCGCCGTGCCCACTGCACCTGCACCGCGCCCACTACGCCTGCTCCCAGTGTGCCTGCGCCTGCTCCCACTGCTCCTGCACCTTCACCCACTGTCCCTTCGCTTGCGCCTGCGCCTACTGTGCCTGCGCCTGCGCCTACTGTGCCTGCGCCTGCACCCAGTGTGCTTGCGCCTGCACCCACTGTACCTGCGCCTGCGCCTGCGGCCACTGTGCCTGCGCCTCCGCCCACTGTACCTGTGCCTGCGCCTGCGCCCACTGTGCCTGCGCCTGCGCCCACTGTACCTGCGCCTGCGCCTGCGCCCACTGTGCCTGCGCCTTCGCCCACTGTACCTGCGCCTGCTCCTTTCCCACTGTCCTTGCGCCTGCGCCTGCGCCCACTGTGCTTGCGCCTGCACATGCGCCCACTGTGACTACGCCTGCGCCTGGGCCAACTGTGCCTGTGCATGCGCCTGCACCAAGTGTGCCCACGCCTGCACCTTCGCCCACTGTGCCTGCGTCCACTGTGCATGCGCCTGTGCCTGGGCCTGCGCCTTTGCCTGCACCTGCTCCTACTGTGCATGCGCCTGTGCCTGGGCCTGCGCCTTTGCCTGCACCTGCTCCTACTGTGCATGCGCCTGTGCGCCTGCATCCACTGTGCCTGCACCTGCGCCTGTGCCGCGCCCACTGCGCCTGCACACTGAGCATGCACCTGCGCCCACTGTGCCTGCTCCTGCGCGATGCCCACTGCACCTTCACCGCGCCCACTGCGCCTGCTCCCACTATGCCTGAGCCTGCGCCCACTTTGCCTGCTCCTGCGCCTCCGCCCACTGTGCCTTCGCCTGCGCCTGCGCCTACTGTGACTGCGCCTGCGCCTGCACCCATGATGCCTGCGCCTGCGCCTTCGCCCACTGTGCCTGCGCCTGCGCCTTTGCCCAACTGTGCCTGCACCTGCCCCCACAGTGCCTGCAACTGTGCCTGCTCCCACCATGCCTGCGCCTGTGCCTGCTCCTACTGTGGCCTCAGCTTACGCCTGCGCCCCCTGTGCCTGCAGCTTTGCCTGCGCCCACTTTTGCTTGCGCCTGCGCGTCTGCCCAGTGTGCCTGCGCCTGCACCTGCGCCCACTCTGCCTGGGCCTGCTCCTGCGCCCACTGTGCCT
>SZWC01012434.1:46103-56388 GCA_023375785.1 Penium margaritaceum | reverse complement strand
CCCACCTTTCGGAGGAGACTGTCGTCGGCGACGACGCTCGAGTGGGCGCTGCCTTGCCCCATTGCGGCCGCATCGTAGGAAGGAGGGTCCGCCCCCATTCCTCCGAGTGGTGCCGTATCTCCACCACCGGTGGTGATCTTGAGTCGGCCTGCGGCCTCGGCAGCAAACTCCGCGAGCCTACGACGGTCATCGCGAATTGCCTTCACGGCGACGTCGTCCGGCTCGTTCTCGCGGGAACTTCTCGTGTGGCTGCTTTCAACGCCCTTGCTTCTCTCGGCAGTCTCGCTGCCGTCGGCAGTTTCAGGCGATGCGGCAGGCGTCTTGCCCTTCTCGAGCAATCGGCTCGAGTTCGTCGCACGACGATGGCGATGGTCGCGATCCTCGTCGCCTTCGCCATCGTCAACGTCGTGCTCTTCGTCGGGGTATCCCCCTAGGAGATCCTCCTCCATGGCATCGTCCGTCGCGTGCGGGTCGCCCACATGCGCGTCGACGTGCTCGTCAAGCACCCTTTTTGCCTTTGCACGTTGCTCGGTATTGCCGAGGTTGGCGTCGGTTGCCTTCGGCGGTAGGGTTGCCCTTGGCGGTACGGTTGGCAACCGTGCTCGCGGCAGCGGCTCCCAAAACTTGGAGTCCGTTGAGAGCTCGTGGTGAGGCCGTCACCACCTTGCCCTTGTTGGTCCTAGACGGTCCGGCACTTGCCATCTCGTCACTCGTGCAACTAGCACATGAAGACCGTTGTGAGGATCACCCCACTACTTTAAGGAGGAATCGCCTCCTAAAGTCACGCTCTCACGATCGGTGAGGCAATTATAAACTTAATTTCTACTTTTCTAGGCCGCCACGTTGGCACAAGGGTGTGGATTTTTGAACTAGTCTTCCTAAGCCGTGATTCATGGCGATTGGCAAGGACTAGTACCTAGGAAAATAGAGAATTATAATACAAGGAATTGACAAGAAGTGTGAGTACTACTCACAAAGCTAGGACAAAGAATGGAAGAGAAATTACACATTTCCTAGCAACTTTTCCAATCCTTCTTCTAACTTCTTGTCTTCTTCCTCTCTTCTTGTATTCCTTGGCCTCCTCTTGAGTCTTCTTTGCGCGTCTTGCGACCCTTGGCGGCGTCCTCCTTGAGTCGGCGACGTTAGGAGAGCCGCCAAAATTCCCCATGGTGTCACGCTCCTTCTTGTTAGGGTGCTCTCAGGTCTTGAGAGTCCCTTATCTTGGGGAGGGGCGCTGTCCCAATTTTTTATGAAGGGGTTTTGAAGGAACCTTGAAAATGGAGAGGATTTGTGGTTTTTGAGGGTAGGGACTCCCTACCCCGCCTCACAAAAATCTTCCTAGCCCTCTGGAAGTGAGGAGAGGCTGGAAGGAAGAGTCTCCACAAAGTAGAGTTTTTTTCAAGCTCTCTAACGCAATTTAGGGCGCTTCAATCCGTGAAGTGTGGATGCCGTAGTCCGTTCTGGCGTTTTTGCTGATGCTTGCAGCTGCTGGCGGCGTTTTATCTTTGTCGTAGCCGAAGTTTCCGTCGAACCCTTGGTCGCGAGGGTCATCTGGCTCTGAGAACCACTGTAACGGGCTGAGTCTCCAGCTCTTGCTCTGAATTCGTCGTCGGAGTTCGCAGAATGGCGTTCTCAGTCCGCGTCAAGGGTTTACCCCTTTTGCAAGACTGAGGGGCAATCGTCATCAACGACCCAGAGCAGGGAGACTCGAATCCTTCGAGTCTCCGGAGGCCCATTTCCGTTTTCAACCAAACCCCTGGTTTTGGGACCCAAACCAGGGGTTTTTACCTTGAACTCGTGTGTTCGCACGAGTTATTCCGTTTGTTTTATGTCGAAGTTCGTCGTAAACAAACTTCAAGTTTTGTTTTGTCGTTCTGGCGTGAAATCTTTGCGTGTGAGGCACGCTGGCGATTTCGTGCCACCAAATTTGACCTCACCCTCGCTCCCCCTATCCCTCGTCCTCTCTTGCTCGTTTGCAAGGAGGGCGACAGGGGGGCGAGGGCACGAGGCCACGATATGGTTGTAGCCATGAGCACTTGATTTTTGAGACGACCGAGGGACGTGAAGAGGTCCACGAGGATCTTGAGCTAGAGGCTCTCAAAGAAACTCCCAAGCCTACTTTAAAGCCAACAGCAAAAGATGAACACCCTTCCAACATGGTGGATGGTGATGCCGACATCGCAAATCCTACAAAACTGGATGAATCAGCAGCCGAAGATGAGGTGACAAGTGATGAAGAACTTGACGATGGTGTAGCCAAAGAAGAGGAAGCTACTTCCATCGAGCTCGAAGCAAATGACATCGCCGATGACAAGAGCAACGAGCAACAACCTGAGAATGACAGACACGAGACGGAAGAAGAGGAACACACTACCATCCCCGGACCGGTTAGAAGGCGTCGTGTTCATTTTGTGGATGACTCGGACGAGTAGGGAAGAGAGTCATCTCCAGCTCGTGGTATCTGTGTGGAAGCTACAAGGCAAGAGCTCGAGACAACCGACCCCGTGCATGGAGTTGTTGAAAAGCAACATGATGCTTCTAACCTACACGCCATCGAGAGGAACAACCTCCGCCGGATGGGCCTTGCCGGCTCTCCAAGCATCCATCGCGCCTTCCTCAAAGCGATTTGCCTTCAAGAGGCCGAGGAAGATGTAACGAGGTTGAAAGACAACCTGAGCACCAATGAATACAACATCGTCCTAGGCATCATCGGTGAAATGGCACACAGCCACGAGAAGACGGTTGTCTCTCCCAGAATAAATGTCAACCACGCTCACTCGGTGAACCGGAAACTCTCATATGAGAACATGAAACTCCACAGAGAGCTTGTTGTCGCCTTACATCGCGTTGAAGAAGAAGTCACTGCTCGAGAGATTCTCAAGGGAAAGCAACACAGAGTGGCACAGATGTATGAGGCAGCAACGGTTCATGCGGCAGGAGAGGCGGCGGAACGCGCTTTTGAGCGCCAGAAAGTCGCCAAGCAAGCTCAGCCGCCAACCAGCGTGACACAATGCAGCCTACCACCAGCGTTGGGCCACCGGCAGCAGACTTGACAAGCCGGCCTATGTTTGACTCAACTTACAGATACAATAGCAAGTCAAATGTGCACACGTGGCAGAAGGGATTCAAAATCTAGATGCAGCTGAGAAAGATCCCCTTGGACGACTAGAGGGCACAAGGGATGCTGGCGGTGAATCGTGAGCAGCTTGCAGAGATATGGTTTGCAAAGAACGAGGAGGGAAATCCCACATGGGAGGAGTTCAAGGAACTCATGGGAGATTTGTTCTCTCACCCTATCGACTCGCAAGCAGCAAAGGTCGAGTTGGAGAGGTTCAGGCAGGGAATCACGACCCTAAGCAGGTATGTGGATTACTTTCATGACACGGCGCAGCGTGTCCAGCCGCGACACATGACAAAGGAGGCAAAGATTACATTGTTCTTGAATGGGTTGGCCAGCCAACAGCTCAATTCCACTGCATTACTGATAAGGATAACAAACGATGGACGAGCCTGCAAGCAGTGACAAAGTAAGTCCTTGAGACATACAATAAGAACTCGGGCTTGTGGGATATGTCGACTCATGTGCATACAACAAGGAATGAGGCACCGAGCCTCCTTGGGAATGGTGAAAACAAACGTCCTTTCGATGGAAAGATTGGACAACCCAAGAAAGCTCGCTTCCAGGATCAGAAGACTCAACAAAGTGGCACTTTCACCTGTAGAGAGTGCAATGAACCAGGGCACATTACAAAAAATTGCCCGCATCGTCAGCAACATGGTCCTCCACAAGGGCCAGCTATCCATCAAGGACAGGGCAACAGGCCTCATGGGGGCCTGAACCGACAAGGGATGTTGGGATACCAGCAGGGCGGTACACATCCTGTACAAGGCGGCGGTGGTGGAGCGCGAGCGGATGCTCCAGGCGGGCAACTCGCTGGACCCCGAGGAGGCAACCGTGCTTTTGGTCGTGCACCTAGAGGGCAGCAACAGCCAGCCTTTGGAGCTGTTCGAAGGATCCAAGTGCGTGGGCGACAGCGGGGTCGTGGACGCCATCGTGTGCCAGACCAGGTTGAGGGGTACGAGCCCCATGGCATGGAGCCACGTGGACTCCAACAGGATTTTCGCCACCCCCAGCAATAGACAATGGATGACTACCCGGGGGACTTGACGGCATGGTTAATGAGAGGTTATTTATGTTTGACGATGTAAAGCGATTTGAGTTCTTGTCATCGTAATGTTTTTCAACAATATTTTCATCGTTCATCCAATCTGAATCTCTTTACTCCAGTCGTTTTCGTCCACTAATGTATGCCACAAAGGAGAATCTTGACAACCGTTCATGACTTGTCATAGTTGCAAGGGAAAACATGGCTGATATCAAAGAGGCACAACAAGCTCATAAGACACAGTCACTGACCGCAGTCACGATCGTTGTGCCCGTACATGAAGGAAATGACATGTCACAGCTGAAAGACTGGAAGTTCCTTGCAACCTTTGCACGTGGTCATCAGATGTGGGAGAAGGTGTGGAGCTATGTCGAAGCTCCTATACCTGCCGGATTTACCACTTGCAGGCAAAGCCGCCAGTGAGCTTGTTTGTACGGAAGGCTAGTGGACATATGACCATGCAGTTTGGAGGAAGTGTCAATGGAGCACCAGCTCGAATCCTTGGCGATACTGGGGCTGATGATTCATTTGTGAAAGCTACATACTTGAATTCCATTGGTCTAAAATACACCCCTTGACAAGGAAAAGTGTTGGTGGGTGATAACCGAGGAGTACCAATCATCGGTGATTGTGTGGTACGGCTCTCCCTTGGAGGATTGAGCACAAAGAATCGTCTCACGGTTCTTCACTTGATGGACCCATTTTACGTCATATTGGGAGACCCTTGGTTGGTGAGCCACAAGGCAAAAATGGACTTCGAGTCAAAACAATCGCAAGTGATGAAAGGACGACGGAAGATAACCATCTCACCAATACCTCAACTTTAGAAACCTGAAAAAAACACACCGGCTACGTTGACTGCGATACAAGTGAAGCAAAGATTGCAACAAGGATGCCGTGTCTTCTTAGCCACACCGCGAAAAACAGGAGAAGAACATGTTCGTGACATCCCACACAACATGAAGACCATCATCTCAGATTTTCAAGATGTGTTTCAAGAACCCCCAGATGGACTGCTGCCGGCGAGAGAAGTGGGTCACACAATCCCACTAGAGTCCAATACAACACTACCTTTCTGGGCATGTATCGGCTCAGTCCCGCCAAGAGAAAAGAGGCCGAAACACAAATCAAATAGTACCTGCGTAAGGGATGGATTGAGCCATGCTCACCTCCCTTTGGTACACCAATCCTTTTTGTGAGCAAGAAGGATGGAGGCTTGCAAATGTTCGTGGAATGTCGCGCACTGAACAAGCTTACACTAAAAAATCGTTATCCATTGCCACAAATTGAGGACCTCTTTGATCAACTACAAGGAGCAAAAATCTCCTCATCTCTTGACCTCTTGCAAGGGTATCACCAGATCCGAATCACAGAGGAAGATCTACCAAAGACTGCCTTTCATACACACTTAGGACACTATCAGTTTCGTGTGGTATCCTTCGGATTAACAATTGCACCAGCAACGCTCCAAGCCGTAATGAACAACGTGTTTCGTAATCAGCTGGGGAAGTCTGTGTTGATGTACTTGGATGACATTCTCATCTTCTCCAAGACAGAAGAAGAGCACGAGAAGCACCTGCAAGAGGTGTTGGATATTCTACGTGAGAGCAAGTTTTCTGCAAAAATGAGCAAGTGCAAATTCGCGCAAAGAGAGCTTGAGTACCTTGGACATATTGTGAGTGGTGAAGGCATCCGTGTGGACCCCCAACAGGTGCAAGCGGTAAAAGAATGGCCCCGCCCTTTGAACGTGGGCCAGATCCGATCTTTTCTTGGCCTCTCAAACTATATCTGACGCTTCATCAGGGGCTACTCAACCTTGGTCAGCCCACTCACAAGTCTCACACGGAAGACAGTCGCTTGGGGTTAGACAGAACGATGTGAGGCAGCCTTCAACAAAGTCAAGGAGATGCTAGCCTCAGCACCCGTGCTTGTTCTTCCTGGCCCCAAGAAGCCATGGGAACTCAGATGCCACGCATCACTTGTCGGTGTTGCAACTGTCCTCATGCAAGATGGTCATCCAGTAGCATTTGAGTGTTGAAAGCTTTCTGATGGAGAAACTCGCTACACTACAGGAGACAAAGAACTCCTTGCAGTTGTGCACGCCTTCAAGGTGTGGCGATGTTACCTGGAGGGAGAAGTAGGGGAGATCACGGTGGTCACTGACCATAACCTCCTTATACATTTCCAAACACAACCCAACTTGTCAAGACATCAGGCACGCAGGAGTGAGTACTTGAGCAGGTTCACTCTCACATGGCAGTACCAGCCCTGCCGCGTAAATGTGGCAGATCCATTGAGTCGTAATCCCCTGTGTGTGGCAATCATGGTGGGTTGCCGGAAAACCTCAGAACGTACCTTTGCCACTATAGCAAACACAGTGACTCAAAACACGAACCCACTCCGCCCAGCGCCCAGACCACTCATTCAGGTGAACCCCTTCAAGAATCGAATTTGTATGGGTTACACGATCGACCCATGGTTCCAAGACCCTTGGAACATTGAGCGACATAACTTGGTCGAGGCTGAAGGACTTTATTGGCATGGCGAACAGGTGGTGGTCCAAGATGCCAACACGCTTCGGGAGCAGATACTGTTCAAGTTTCATAACCCCCCAACAGCCGGACATGTGAATCCAAAGAAAACAAGATATTCATTATCACAGCATTACTAGTGGTCGGGTTGAAGCAATGTGGTGCAAAGATATTGTGCGGTTTGTGACCTGTGCCTCCAAA
Organism: Penium margaritaceum; assembly: GCA_023375785.1. Lineage (NCBI taxonomy): Eukaryota > Viridiplantae > Streptophyta > Zygnematophyceae > Desmidiales > Peniaceae > Penium > Penium margaritaceum. The sequence goes on along the minus strand of SZWC01012434.1, from coordinate 49,490 downwards.
ACAAGCAAGCAACAAAGCTCCAGGAGGGTTTTTCCAACCCTTGGAGCTTCCCAACGCTCCGTGGGAATGCGTGGCCATGGATTTCATCACCGGCCTCCCACAAGCAAAGAGGGACCATGATGCAATATTCGTGGAGATCGATCATGCAACCTACATGGCACATTTCATGCCCACAACATCACGGGTAACCGTTGAGGAAACAGCACGCCTTTTCTATGATGGCGTTGTGAAGTACCATGGCATCCCCCTCGAGATCATCTCCGATCGTGATCCTCGGTTTTCAAGTCGCTTCTGGCAAGCACTCAATGAGCGATACGAAACACAAGTAAAGATGTCAACAGCATTCCATCCACAGACAAATGGGCAGACTGAAGGCATGAACCGTACATTGGAACAAATATTGCGGATATGTATCAACCCTTCAATGGAGGATTGGGATGATTTTCTCGCGCCGACAGAATTTGCTGTCAACAACGAAATCATGGTCGGCATCCGGTGGTACCCGCCTCACTCGTGAAGCACGGGGGTGGCGGTGATCAGGTTCCCTCCGCCTAGGCCTTTGTCGAGAAAGTGGATGCGTTGTGGCGTGATGCAAAAGCACACCTGTACGCAACTTGACAACATCAAAAGGTCTATGCTGACAAGTCTAGACGTGAGGTCAAATTCTCCGTTGGCGAGGGAGTGCTTCTGAGCACAAAACATTTACGGGTGAAGACGCCTAGTGCACGTAAGATGTTGCCAAAGTGGTTAGGACCCTTTGTGATCATGCATGAGGTGGGACCAGTGGCCTATCGTCTCGCGCTCCCCTCCGCAATGCGTATCCACAACGTCTTCCACGTGAGCCTTCTTGCACCATACATGGCAAATGGGTCTGTTCAAGCACCCCCGCCAGTAGTTCTTGCCGTTGAAGGCCAATGCGAGGTACACCGTATCCTCCAGCACCAAGATCGTACACTCCACGGACGAGTGGTCAAGGAGTACCTTGAGCATTGGGCCGGTTGTGGACATGAACACAACTCATGGGAGCCAAAGTCTCGCATGCCAAAAGCAGCAGTAACCGAGTTCTGGGAGGAGCTGGCTGCCCGTTCACGACGACGTGCCCTTGAGGGTGCCACCCTGGCACAAACCCCTTCATGAGGTTCTGGCACAATACCTTGGCCATCGCATAGTATGCAACGGGGATGCCTGGACACACGTCGCGAGGGCACTCCTTATAAAAAGGGGGAGGATGCGCCGCCATCCCTTGTCAAAGGTTGAGATTTGCTATTGTACTTCAAAGTGCCATAAGACTTCAACTGATAAAAATCATTGTTCGACAAATGTGATGGTCAAAGTAGCGACATTGTTCCTCCTCACTGTTGTCTTTTTTTTTGTGGTGTGCAGGTCTTTTTTCTCCAAGAAAGATCGCAAATCGGGAGGATTTGGTCCTAAAGGGGGAGGAATGTATAGCGAAAAGGTTTTGACGTTTTCACAAATTTAAAGTCAAAACTGCTAGCCAAACTCTGACCATGTCAGCTGGCACGGTCAAGTTTGGGATCCATGTGGCTGATACAAAAGACAAAAGGGGTCCTGAGGTCGCATTCCGACTTCCGCGAGGAGAAAGACCCAAAATCGTGAATGAGATGTCGCGATGCATCTTTTTACAAAGAGATGCATCATAGACACCGATATCTAGAAGCACGTGAGAGATTTCTATAAAACCTATAGATTATTCCACGGACGGGAAGAAAGTTGTACAAAACAGACTTTAGACTAAATGGAAAGAGAGCACGAAATGAAGTGGGTGTCACAACGGACACGATTGTGACATAATCATAACTTTGTGCACGAATATACGTCGTAGCTTCGAAAGGCGTAGTGGGGTACGCTCCATGACGATGCGACGCGGTGATACCCGCGTGACAAACGGGCATCGTCGGTAAAGCCGACCTCATTCGTGAACATTCGCAACTGAAACACCGAGAGCTCTTCCCTTTCGACGCGACGTACTCCAACAATTTCTACAATGCCGTACATAGAATAACGCAGATGCCAGTGTTACACGGACAATACCTTAGGGACCTAGGAACGCTAAAAAATGTCATGTTCTCGCCACATACCATGTAGCATTGATGCATGGCATCATTTTTGTCATTAACTAAGTCTCAGACGGATGCACCATTGCACTTTCTTCCATGTCATGTCCAGAACACATGCTGTGATCGAGCATGAAGAAATGGGTGGGCGACTGGTTGATTTTGTTGCGGAGGCTGGGCATATGGTTGCTTTTGTAACGCATGGTGGGCGGATAGTTGCTTTTCTTTCAAACCACGGGCGGATCGTTACTTTTCTTCCAAACGACGGGCGGATGAGAGTCAAACTGTGCGTTTTATGGGTATCAGAGCTATTTCACCCTATTTGAAATGGCGGCACGTCATTGGTCAACGACGTATATGAAGAACGTGAACCCTACTCACAGTTAAACCTCAACGTTGTCAACATTTGAAGGTGACGACTGTCTGCGTCGTTACCTTGTAATGCTTACGCGAAAGCCCGTTTAACATTGAATACAAATGACGCCATATCCACCCCTGTCGAAAGTTAACATTATGCCAGATATGTCGATCATTTTCCAACATACACAGATATCGCCGATGTAAACCTAATGGACGTGGATATGGCATTCGTATCTTTTAAGTTGATGGGTATGGCATGGTTAGTATTTCACTCGCGGATATCTGAGGCTTATGTTGTCGCTTGCGCAGATATATCCGCCATTTCGCCCTGCAGAAAATAAATTGCAAAAGGTCAGAGACAACATCCTGGATGTTGGGGCAGTCGTCGGTGAGCTCCGAGTGGGTGGTCCACCACCTGCCAACACGGCGGTGCCTCCTGGGACCGCACCAAGGATCTATCATGCCGTAGCTATTGGATATCCCCGGATGATCTGGAGTCCCGTCGGGTCGTCACGATCTCCAATATGGTTGCCGATCACCATCAAGTTTGGGTGCACTCGTAGCTGCCACGGCCATGGCTCATGATGAGTGGAAGCCATACACACCAACACGAGAAAGCAAATTTGATCTCCTGAATTCTTGAATTTTCCCAACCGCTTGAATTTTTCATGGCTTGTCCACTTCGAATTCTTTTGGGCGTTGTAACGGGCCGTGTCTCCAGCTCCTGCTCTGAAGTCGTCGTCGGAGTTCGCAGAATGGCGTTCTCAGTCCGCGTCAGGGGTTTACCCCCTTCGCGAGACTGAGGGGCAATCGTCATCAATGACCCAGAGCAGGGAGACTCGAATATTTCGAGTCTCCGGAGGCCCATTTCCGTTTTTAGCCAAACCCCTGGTTTTGGGACCCAAACCGGGGGTTTTTACCTCGAACTCGTGTGTTCGCACGAGTTATTCCG
>SZWC01012434.1:9616-25893 GCA_023375785.1 Penium margaritaceum | reverse complement strand
GGGCCAGCTGTCCCAGTCGCGTCCGCTGGTCCCTCCGGGCCAGCTGTCCGAGTCGGGTCCGCTGGTCCCCCCGGGCCAGCTGTCCCAGTCGCGTCCGCTGGTTCCCCCGGGCCAGCTGTCCCAGTCGCGTCCGCTGGTTCCCCCGGGCCAGCTGTCCCAGTCGCGTCCGCTGGTCCCTCCGGGCCAGCTCTCCGAGTCGGGTCCGCTGGTCCCCCCGGGCCAGCTGTCCCAGTCGCGTCCGCTGGTCCCCCCGGGCCAGCTGTCCCAGTCGCGTCCGCAGGTTCCCCCGGGCCAGCTGTCCCAGTCGCGTCCGCTGGTCCCCCCGGGCCAGCTGTCCCAGTCGCGTCCGCAGGTTCCCCCGGGCCAGCTGTCCCAGTCGCGTCCGCTGGTTCCCCCGGGCCAGCTGTCCCAGTCGCGTCCGCTGGTCCCCCCGGGCCGGCTGTCCCAGTCGAACCATCTGGTCCCTCCGGGCCAGCTGCCCCAGTCGAGTCCTCTCGTCCCCCCGGGCCAGCCGCCCCTGTCCTGTCCGCTGATCTCTCCGGGCCGACAGCCCCAGTCTCCTCCACTGGCCCGTCAGACTCAGCGTTGTCGCGCGCCTTGTCACGCTACACACGCGGCCCCGGCGGCATCCTCCGACCCAGGCCGTCAATGAGTATCCAGACCGTCGAATCGCGCTCGACAGCGCCTCGACCCCCCGTGGCGCCATGTGCCTCCTCCACTCCCACGGTCGTGAGCGGGGACCCTGGCACCAAGGCCCTGGGTCTAACCACCTCGGCTATCATTGCCGATCTCCACCCGGGCTCCGCATTGGGCTACGCCATGCTCCATCACGAGCATCGGCACGCTGTCGTGGCTGCCCTTGCGCGCATCCCACTTGGGGCACGAGAGGCACACGCTCTCTCAGTCCGCTCCACAGCACGCCCGGAGGACCCAGCCACCTTGCGCGAGGCACGAGCCTCTCCTGAGGCCGTCCATTGGGACGCTGCCTGCACCGATGAGCTCGCTGCTATTCGACAGCACCACGTGTACGACCTCGTTGACCTTCCTCCAGGTCGGAAGGCCATCGGCGCCAAGTGGGTCTTTCGGCGCAAGTGGAAACCCGACGGGTCCCTGGACAAGTACAAGGCCTGCCTCACTGCCAAGGGGTTTGCCCAGGTCCCTGGGGTCGACTATGACCAGATCTTTGCCCCAGTTGGCCGGTTCTCCTCCAGCCGAGCGCTCTTTAGCCTGGTCGCCCAACATGGGTGGGAGCTGCATCAGATGGATGTGAGCAACGCCTTTCTCCATGGCTCACTGGAGGGTGAGGAGCTCTACATGGTGCAGCCACCAGGCTTTGACGATGGCACCGGGAGAGTGTGGCGCCTGCGTAAGGCCCTCTATGGCCTGAAGCAGTCGCCTCGGTGCTGGAACCAGGAGATCAGCAGCACGCTACTCCGTGGTGGGCTCCAGCGCAGCACCGCGGACCCTGCACTATTTGTCAGTCCGCGAGGTCAGACTTTCGCTGCTGTTCTGGTGTACGTCGACGACCTTCTCATTGTGTCGCCGGACACGGCCGCCATCCAGCGCATCAAGGACCTGCTGCACGCCACCTACCAGATGAAGGATCTCGGGTCTGCCCGAGTCTTCCTGGGCATGGAGCTCGAGCATGATCGCTCCCAGGGCATCCTCCACGTCCATCAGGCTGCTTATGTGCAGACTCTGTCCACTCGTTTCGCCGAGGACCTGCCACTCGTGCCGAGCGCATCCTCACCCATGTCGCCCGATGGCCAGGTGAAGCTAAAGAGTCCTGACCCAACTGTTGTGGGGGAGCCAGTTGACGTGACCACGTACCTGCGAGTCATCGGGTCACTGATGTTCCTGGCGACGACGACGCGTCCAGACATCGCGTTCGCCGTCAACCTCCTGGCCCAGTTCTCTCAGGAGCCGCGTCACCTCCACCACGAGGATGCGATCCGAGTACTGCGCTATGTCGTCTCGACTCCTCGGCGAGGTCTCATGTTCCGCCGTCAGCCGTCTGTTGTCGCAGTGGGCTACACCGACAGCGACTGGGCCGGCAGTCCGGACGGTAAGAGTCGCACAGGCTGGATCTTTCTGATTGGCGGCACGGCTGTGTCCTGGCGCAGTGGCAAGCAGGGATGCATTGCACGCAGCACTGCTGAGGCTGAGTACGTGGCTCTTGGGTCAGGCGCGTGTGAGAGTGTGTGGTTGCGTCGTCTGCTGTCCGAGTTGCGTCAGTCTGTCCCATCCATCACGTTGCATTGTGACAATGAGAGTGCCATGGCCATCGCCGACAATTACGGCGTGCATCACACACGCACAAAGCACATCAACGTTGAGTATCACTATGTGCATTCATTGTTGCATGACGGCAGCATCAGCATCGTGTGGGTTGAGACAGCACGGCAGTTGGCTGACTTCCTGACTAAGGCACTGAAGCGCGACTCGTTCAAGAAGGCTGTGAGTTCGATCGGCGTGCGTCCGTGAGTGGCTCTCTCTTTTTATCTCTCCTTACGTCTCTGCATGCCCTGGGGGAGTGTGGATGTTGACCGTGTCTCTGCCCGCCCATGTGCACTACGCCTCTGAGTCATGGGGGAGTGTTGGTTGTTTGCGCTCATCGTGCTCTGTTGTGTCCTCCCGGCTTGTGTACATCGGCGTGCAGATGACTGACGGCGAGACTCGACGCCGGTGGAGTGTCGTCCGGTGGAGCCGACGCACGCTGAGGTCGTCTCGCGGTTCGCTGGAGCCTCCTCTCTCNTGACCGCACGACTGCGTTCGCAGCGTCGGTATTATGGTATGGTCCAGTTTTCAGGCAAAACGGACGACGCCCGGGTTTTGGGCTGTTGGCTGCCTGGCAGGCCTCACCGAGAAAACCTGCCAGCCTGAACTGAGCTATTTTCTGATTGGCTGATGGACTGAGTAACAAGCTCTACAGAGCTGGGGGGGGGGCTAGATCTTGGAGGGGTCCCCCAGTGCTGTTCATTCTTCATTCTTAATCAGTCATTGTCAGTTTTCAGCTGCTTTCTGGCGCTAACTCTGGCGCGCGCGTTTCTGAGTAACAAAACCCAGAGCTTCCAGACTTAGACTCTAGAGCAGCGGACTGAGGGGGCAGCTGAGTGAAGCAACGAGCGTGGAAGCCCGCACGCTGCATCAACAACGCTGCTGCCCCAACATGCTGCATAGTTTCCAGCTGTGCGTCGTCTGGTGGTGGACTACCAGTTTGGAGCTGACCGACGACCGCCCCAGAGTTCTGGACGCTGTCAGGGACCTTCTACAGTTTTCTCCAGCACGTAGGAGTTTATCGATGGACTGATCGTTATCCCGATTTGCATGTTTTTGCATTCCGTGTCCACCGCTTGATGCCGGATGCATGCATGTGACCACTCGTAGTGTCCAGCTTGTGATTATGCACGTTTAGGTTTAGACGGTGTAGCGTTCTGACTTGTCTATGTTGAGTTACGGCCAAAACAGTGGTTTGGGTCCAGTTTTAAGGACATACCTTGCAATGCCGCGACTACTACTAACTGTTGTGATTTGTGACGTTCCTGTGGACCTATACAGTTTAGTGTGACCACTCGGCCGTGTCCATGCCCGTGCAATTCCCTGATGCGAACCCAGGTGGTATCGGTGCGTCATCTGATGGTGGACTACCAGCTTGGAGCTGACCGACGACCGTCCTAGAGCTCTAGACGCTGCCAGGGACCTCCTCCAATTTTTCTGCAGCACATAGGAGTTTATTGCTGGACTCGCCGTGGGCCCAATTTGCATGTTTTTGCATTGTGTGTCCACTATTTGATGCCGGATACATGCATGTTACCTGTCGTAGCGTCTGGTTTGTGACTCTGCACATCTAGGTTCAGACGGCGTAGCGTTCTGACATGTCTACGCTGAGTTACGGCCAAAACAGTGGTTTTGGGCCGGTTTTAGGACAGACCTTGTGCTGCCGCGTGCAACACCCGCCGTGCGCCGTGGTAAGTACTTACGCCACATACATGTCATTTGTCATTTCTCTCTGCAAAATGCTATTCAAGCATTATGATACTCCGACTTGTGTCTCCTAGCCAGACCCATCGTGTGTATGACCTGTGATTGTTGTCACCGTCTGACGGGGCACTGAAGCCCAGTCAGCGGCTGTGTCGCTAGGAATCTTGTACGCATATTCTCGTGGTATCAAAGCAGTGAGGCATCCCTTGGTGAGCTGCGTAGCAGAGACGCTGCAGTGGCAACAATAGTGAGAGCCACAGCTAAAGCCACGGTCTTGCGAACACCCACCAATACACGGTGACCCACCGCAGCAGATTGCAGCAGCGGAGACACCTTTGTAACCGCATCACCACACCACCACCACGGGGTAGCCAAGGGTTTCCCAACCCCCTCCGTCAGCAGTTGAGGCATGAGATGTTGACAAGGGGTCTGTAAAGGGTCCCAGAAGCTTCACTCAGGTCGCACATACCACCCTCCCCGGACGTGAGAGAATGCAACTGCCCCATTTGACCACCACATTTGGCGTTTAAGAGCTCGTTAGAAAGCTCTTGCAAAACTCTATCCATCGCTTCCACTCCTCCCTCATTTCATGCCTGGTAGGCTCCAGAAAATGAAATAACACTCTCAGATCGACTTTTTCCGGATTTTGGGCTGAAAAGAAAACGGTGATGTTTTTGAAATTTTTGAAGGGTTTTTGCACAAAACCACCGCAATTGCATTCAGCATCCTTTGGCGCATAATCTCTCCAAATTTTGCCTTATTTCAACAACCTTCATGCTGACGCCATCATTGTGAGTGAAGACGTCAGCTTCAACTCTAAGCCAAGTGTTTGGCTGAAACATCACTGTTTACCAGCGTTGCAGACCGACGAGATGCGCTGACGGTTTTGCAATCTGATCAGTTTGACATACCAGTCCATTCTGAGCATTGACATGCCTCCGACCGGTGACAAGGATAAAGGACAACCAGACCCCTCTTCCTCCTCCTCAGGGGTCATGCTCGCAGGCCATTGCGGAACTGTGTAGTCAGCAAGATGAGATTCGTCGTCACCAGCAGCAACAATCTAATGCCATCCGTGCCCTCACTAATCTTATTCATGGTCAGTCCACGGCTCTACAGCAGACATCCAGGGGAGTCGGCGGTGCCATACCTTCTGCATGGCAGTCAGCATCTACACCAAGGAGAGCAGCTGGATAAGACCCGCCACTTTTCGATCCTTTGGATGAGGACCCCGACATGCCAGGCATGGAAGATAACACCCACGAGAGGGAGATTCGCAAGCTTTAGGAGCGTCTCCGCGAGCTTCAGAGGCGTTTTGGTTCCCGGTTATTGGAGATTTGATCCTTGCTCGACCCCTACCTCGGCGACTTTCCTCGTCCCGGCGTCTTCCCTATCCCTCGTCCTTCCCAGCCTGTGGTTGTTCTCCCCACAGAGCGGCAACCCAAGGACTTCGAGACACCACCCCCACGCTATGTCAACAATGACGGCTATGACCGTTGGGAGACTCTCGTCCAGGTCTGATCCACTTCAGACGGGATATGGCCTTACTATCACAGTCCATACCAGGTAACGGACCGCGCCTCAGGTGTTGACAGCGGCTCGGGCGATGCGCGGACTCCTTTACGCCATGCCGTGCGAGACTATCCTGGACTTTTGCCCTTTCCTTGGAGAGGCCGGCACGGGCGCATGTGCAGACCCACGTGGGGGCTAGGACTTGGCATTGTCCCTGCTTGCCATAGATACGCACGCCACCCGCGCGGCTCACATCTGCGCCTTTCACTCACTTTGTCACAGACCTGCTCATCCCCTAGCCGATTACTGGCGGCGTACCATGCGCATCTACACGCGCATTGGGACTTCAGGAGGTACACAGCTTTGGGCGCTTCACACGCTCATGATCGGAGTTCGTCTTGAGCATGTAGACATCTTCTCTGGGTACAACGACGCTGTGCTCGAGTCCTTCTCCACCTCACTTCAGCTTCTCCCTTGGGCGCATAAGCTTTTCCTCCAGGTGACTTTCGGTCGCGAGGCAACCGTGGCCCATCAATAGAGTTCTCTTGCTGCAACGGTCATCTCGTCGTCGCCGACACCCCTCTTGCAGACCATTTCTTCATCCTCTAGCACAGCCTCCTCTTCCCCTTCCACCTCGGCTACCTGACTCAGATGCAAGATGTGGTAGTCGCGGCACAGGGGAAGGAGGGTAGGAAGAAGTGTGGTTTGGGCTTGTAGTAGTCGCAACAACAGCAGCAGTCATCGGGCGGTAGCAATGAACACAGTATCGACTGCTAGAATTGTGGAGGCATCCATCGCTACACCAAGTGCGAGCAGCCGCTTGATTGGACGCGGATCACTCGCGGTCTTCAGGCTACACACGCGCAACATCTTCAGGCGTCCAACAGCAAAGCCTCCGGTTGCACTACGACCATGACTATAGCAGTTCCCGCTTCCTCACCGGCGGGCAGTGGCGACCCCAACCCACGTGAATGCACCATCGTCGAGCTTCGTCATCTTCTGGCACTTCGCTTTTCTGGAGGTGCGAGTGTGTTGTTACAGTCTGGTGGTTCACAGACTGTTTGTTTGTCCGTTCTCGTCGCTCGTGATGACTCGTGTGGGGGAGGCACAACTGGCATGTGAGGACGATGGGCCTGACAATTCCGATTGGATTCATGAGTTGCACCTCTGTGCCCTTCGTCGTTCCTCCTCACTTGTTGCTCAGCGCCCGTCTGAGGCCGAGTGCTCCATTACTCGCTGTACAGTGACGTCCTCCGGTAGTGATCCCGTTGGCACTTGGATCATCGATTTTGGTGCCACTCATCACATGATCTCTCGTCGTAGTGACTTCGTTTATCTCGGTCATGTTGCGTCTGTTCGCTACGTTCACACAGGCTTTGGTCAGTCCTTGCCAGTCCAGGGTGTTGGGGTTGTGTGCTTTGATGGTCGGTCTGGCCCCCTATATCTTTTCGAGGTGCTTTTTGTGTCTGACCTTGAGCTTAGCTTGCTTTTTGTGCATGCCTGCACACTCATGGGACTCTCTGTGGAGTACACTGCAGACTCCATTACTGTGAAAACTATTAAAACTCGCACCGTTGTTCTTTGTACCTCTATTGTAGATGATCTATATCGTGTCTCTCAGATTTCTCCTTCTCCTTCTTGCTCCCCCTCTCATCCTACTTGAGTGTTTGTCACATGCGTTTTCTCTGTTGAGCACCAGCGACTGCTGCATCGTCGCATGTGTCAAAGCTCATTCGGACACAGCCTTTGCTTGGTCTTGATGCGGCTTCTTTTGAGAAGCCGCCGAAGACTGACTGTCTATTCTACGCTCAAGGTAAAATGCATCGTTGAACCTACCCTGACTCCCGTTCTCGCACACTTCGCCCTCTTGAGTTGGTCTATTCCGACTTTCTCGGTCCTCTTCCTGTCAAGTCTGTGTCCGATTGGGGCAGATACGTCCTGACCCTAACGGATGACTTCACCTGGATGCGGTGGGTCTACAGCCAGTGCCAAAAGAAGGATGCCGCTCTCGCGCTTCGTCTATGGGTAGTGATGGCTGAGTGTCAGTCTCACCATACGCTGCATACCCTACTGATCTTTAATTTCGATATTAAATATTTTTTGGTCGATGTTGTTCAACGAAAATGTAAATTAGTCGAATTAGTTTGGTACCACGTAAATAATTCTTTTGGGTGATATTTTTAAAGTTTGTATCTTATAACCAGGGTTCACTCCTACCTTTCATATAGAAGTTCATTTGCCTGTTATTGTGATAAATTTTTTGACCGTTTTTTGCTTGCATCCGGCTCAAAGACCCGGGTTGTGTGCTTTGAATGAGTGATGTGTTAGTCTGATGAGGCAGATTTCCGTGAGAAAACAGAAAGCCGCCTCGTCAGACTGGCCTCGCACCACACCGCGGCCTGAAGTGGCGGTGTCGAACAAGGTCGTCGTCGAATTTAAGGATCCGCTTTTTTTGTTCGACAAAAGTTAAAGATCCACCCAAGTAACTGTATGACCCAAAACCTTGAACGAATGTAAAGATCACATAAATAGCAAATTTGAAATAATCGAATCTAAAGATCAGTGGGGTACTTTTTCTTCGGATCGCTGTGGCGAGTTTCTTGGTGAGATGGACAGTTTCTTCACCGAGCACGGGGTTTTTCACCAGCTCTCCGCTCCTGCTACTCCTCAACACAATGGTGTCTCTGAGCGCCGGAACCGCACCATGGAGGATGCGGTTTGCGCTTGTAGTTTGAGTGCAGTCTCCCGAAGTCCTTCAAAGGATTCACCTACATGACGTGGGTCTGGAACCGCCTCCCGCACGGTCCCCTTCCGAACCACCTTACAGTGTACAAGCTTTGGTTTGGCCAGCGTGTTGACCTGCGTCTCGCTCGTGTCTGGGGATCCTTGGCTTTTGTGTGGTACACCGAGGACCAGCAGGGGTCCAAGGTCTCGCCGCGAGGTCGCTTGTGTGCCTTCGGAGCCATCTCCCCGCGGTCAAAGGCCTGGCGCTTTTGGGACCCCGCTCGTCGTTGCATTGTTGAGTCCTGCGACACGCTTTTCTTTGAGTCCCTTACCTATCGCGATTTGACCTTGATCACGTCGATGTCCGTCATGCACGTTCTTATGTGTGAGGCTTCTCGACGAATGGGGGAGTCTGAGCCCGCAAGCTCCTCTCGCCCAGCTGATGTGTCTGTTTGAGCGCCCTCCATATCTCGATCTTCGGCTCGTGATGATCCAGCGATCATCGCTGTCGGCCCAAAGACCTCACTAGCAGAGCCGGCTTTTACTCCAGTTTCCTTGCACCCCACAGGTACCCATGATCCTGTACCTATGTGTACCAACACTCTGGCCTTTGTGCGTGGTCCTGTCTCACCTGCTCCTACTGTCACACCCAGTCTCGTATCTTCCACACATACATCTCCTTGCACGGCATCACCTACTCCTTTTCCTCAGCCCTCACCAGCTGTGGTTGTGCCTGTCACTGCGCCTAAGGTGAGCCCCTCAAGCCTAGGTTAGTCACGTGAGCCCGGCGTTCGTCTTCGACCGCTGGACTCCGGAGTCCAGCAAGTGTCAGATACCGCACCCAGGCGCTCCACTCGTAGCATTGCAAGTGGTGATCCCAGCACGAAGGCCCTAGGCCTAAGTGTCTGCATTGAAACTCGCGAATGACAAGATCGTAGCCTACGGGGCATGCTGGGTCAATCAGTACCTACCATTGTGCTTCGGTGAAATAACCAGAGTGCCCATGCCATTGCGGAGAACTCTGGTGTTTTTCATGCTCACACGAAGCACATTGCGGTTGAGCATCATTTTGTGCGTGATCTGTTGGAGCGACATGTGATCTCCGTCATATGGGTCGCCACTAATATGAAGCGTGCTGATTTCTTAACAAAGGCTCTAGCACGCGGGAATTTTCTGGTGGCCATTCGTCCTGTTGGGCTTCGCCCCTTCCCTGAGAGTGGTTGAGTGTGGGGTGTTTCTGTGTCTGTATCACGACTGTTTTTGCACTTGTTGTAATCGTTTCAGTGCTGCACGTGTATGGACATGCGTACCATCGGGTCATGGAGGGGTGTTGTGATTTGTGACATTCCAGTCGACCTATACAGTTTACTTTGACCACTCGGCCGTGTCCATGCCCGTACAGATCCCTGATGCAGTCCAGGTGGTACCGGTGCGTTGTCTGGTGCTGGACTAACAGCTTGGAGCTGACCAAAGACCGTCCCAGAGCTCTGGATGCTACCAAGGACCTCCTGCAATTTTTCTGTAGCACTTAGGAGTTTATCGGTGGACTGGCCGTGGGCCACATTTGCATGTTTTTGTATTGTGTGTCCACCGTTTTATGCCACATACATGCATGTGACCAGTCGTAGCGTCCGGCTTGTGATTCTTTATGTCTAGGTTCAGACGGCGTAGTGTTCTGACATGTGTACGCTAAGTTACAGCCAAAACAATGGTTTTGGGCCGGTTTTAGGACAGACCTTCTGCTGCCGCGTGTGACACCCGTTGTGCGCCGCGGCAGGTAGTTATGCCATGGACCTGTCATTTGTCATTTCTCTCTGCAAAATGCTATTGAAGCATTGTGATACTCTGACTTGTGTCTCCTAGCCAGACCCTTGCCGCCGTGTTTACGACATGTGACTGTTGTCACCGTCTGACTGGGTACAGACGCCAAGTCAGCGATTGTGTCGCTAGGAAGCTTGTACGCATCTTCTCACTGACGCCACACGCCTTCAGCACATGAGAGTTCACCAAAAGCAGCCGCTAGCAACAGGAGCAGCAGGTGGCAGCCACTGGCAGCTGCTGGCATCGACGCTAGCAGCAACAGCAACAGCAGGCAGCCGCTGTAACAGGCGGCAGCGGGCAGCAGTGGCAACAACAAGCAGCGAGCAGCGAGCTGCGGGCAGTGAGCAGCTAGCAGCAGCAGCAGCAAGCAACAGCGTGCATTAGCAGCAACATTGAGCAGCAGCAACAGCAACGAGCAGCAGCAGCAATAGCGAAGCAGAACAGTAGCGCAACAGCACGCAACACTAGCAGTGTGCAGTAGCAGTAGCGCATAGCAGGAGCAGCGTGCGTTCCATTAGAATCAGCGCTCCTGGGCTCAAATCCCACGTCGAGAATACCGGAGATGCCGAGGCGGCTCTTGCTCCTAGTGGGGGGGAGTGTAGCGTGGCAGTCCCATGTCAATCGGTCAAAGGAGCCACGTGGCTCGAGCGGGGTCACCTGGGACTATGGACGGTGAGACGGGGTGGCTTGTGGGTTGGAGACCCTGAAGCACCGCAGTTTTGACCTAGTTGGCTAATGATTATGTCGAATCCGTTCAGTTCTAGTTCCTATTCATGGTGGGCAGCATATTATGTTGACTCAGCCACACCAAACGTCCGCACATGAATGTGCACCGTGGAACATCTATGTAACTCCCCCCTCACAGCGGCACATCAGAAACCTTGGTCACCCTGGACTGAGGGACCTACGAGGGGAGGATTAGTGGGCAGGGAGAGGGATTTCACAACTTAAAAAACTTCTAGTTATCAAATATTGACATCCCATGATACTCACATTTCACCACATCTGTTCATTTCCATGTACACCATATTCCGAAGGAACGCACTAGACTCTCTGCCACTTTCATTTGTCCCTCATTTTTCATGTTGCCAGGTTGGCATTCACCATTTGAGAGAGCAGTCACATTTGCACTACTACTGTCTCAATCACTTTGTTTCAAGCCCCTGACACTTGAGCCTCATACATCGCATGGAAGGAAGCAAAGATGCACAGCCTAGCATGGCACATAACATGAAAGAAGCACAGAACAAAATGGAGTGAAATGAGCAGACTAAACTATGCAATGGAGGGTACTGAGCAGGCCAAGTCATGATAAATGACCAAAAAAAGGAGGCAGGCAATGGAAAAATGCAACATGGATATGCAACAGAGTCAATACCACCAGCCCCCCNCTGTCCTAAGATGCTTGGCTTGATTGTTCATAGCCTTTTCAGCAGGTGCTTCAGTGGCCCGCTTCCCCCTTAGAGGCTACTCCAGGAGCAGCTTTAGAGCTTGCACCATGAGCAGCCTTAGAGGCTGCTCCACTAGCAGTCTTAGATACTGCTCCATCAACAGCCTTTGAGGCCTATCCAGAAGCTGACCTAGTAGTTCCTCCATTAGCAGCCTTTCCACCTGCTGCACTACGCGCCATGTTGCCTGCTGCACTCCCAGATGTCACCCCTGCACCTTTCCCTTTCACGCGACTTGCACTTGCTGAAGCAAAGCCTGCTCCACTGCTAGCATTGCTAGCTACATTGGAGCCTGGTGTAGAGCCACCCTTCATGACAAGAGGCTTACTTGATGCTCCACTTCCCTCTGCTGCTCCACATTCTTTTGCATCTTCCAAAACCCTGACCTTCATCCTCATCCTCCCCGCCTTCCTCTCCCGCCCCCTCTTCAACTACACCATGTTCAGCCCCTTCCTCCTCTCCACCATCTTCTTCCTCATTTCCATCTCCCCCATCTCCTTCCCCATTCCCCTCCCCTTCCTTTCCTCCCTCTCCCGCATCCTCCTCATCTGTAACTTCATCTCCAGCTCCCTCTTCCTCTCCTTCATCTACAACAGCCTAATCCTCCCCTTCCTCTCCCACATCATGCTCCCCTCCTTCCTCCTCTTTCACTCATGTCCATTCTTCTCCTCTTTCCCAGCGGCCATGACCACAGCCAACAATCTGCCCATCCTCATGAATGAGGGCCTCCATGTCGGCGCGAGTGCAAAAATTCCTTGAAAACAAAGGGGGATCTTCTCCATGTGCTTCACAAATCTTCTCTTGCTGCTCCTCATCTGCTCCATTGTTATCGTCCTGGTCCTCATCCTCTTCCCCTTCCACTACCTCCTCCTCCTCTTCTACTATTTCATCCGAGCTCTGTTCCTCCTCAATGTCCATCTCCTCCTCGTCTGCAGCTTTTGGAACAATTTTGCCATCATCCTTGCTCTCAGAGACATCCAGGACCAGAAATTTTGGTGTCTTACACCGTCCCTTACTTGCCTTGTACTGCCAGCGCAGGTGCAGGTTGCACCAGGCCAGCATCTCCAAGGTGCTGAGTTTAAATTGGTTACGACGAGCGGTGTGGATCAGCTTTTGTGTAGAGAAGAAACGCTTGCATTTTGACGAGGAGCATGGCTGAGCCAGCAGCCGGATAGCCAGGTCACGTAGGAAGGGCAGGTGAGCAAGGTGCAGCGATGCCCACTCAAAGGGCTTGAGCACGCCTGTCACCAACTTGACAACTGCGACACAAGTCTTGTCGCTCAACCACGTTGTGGTCTGCAGAATGACCTCAGGTGTCAAACGGCCAAGTTGGAATGCTTCAAGCTGGCTGTGTAGCTCGTCCCGCTTCTTCACAGATACCCATGCCTCCAGCACTACATCCCATGACTGAACCATCTCAATATCCCCCCAACGTCATTCCCAGAATACAAGGGATGAACTCTTTGGGTAGTAGCAGAGAGGGGACAGCTCATGTCTTTCTTCCACCGCCTCACAAGGTGTCGCATGGCATGCATAGCAGGCTCATTGCCCACCTTAGCCGGCTTCCTGTCCCAGATTATTAACAGCATCCTCAATTCAGAGGTGCATTCCAGCAGGGCCTCATACATCTCCCCTGCCTGTCTTCCTGGAGAGTCTGCTATCTGTAGCACCTTCACAAGCAGTGTCATGAGATCTCTTAGCTGGCAGACCTGCAACTAGAAAACTTGCCTGTAGAAGAAGCCATGCATATCCTTCTTCCTTTGTTTGAAGAGCCCATCCCTCCGGCTCTCCATGCCCTTCCAGCAGTCGTGGTTCACCAACTTTAGCAGGAATGGGTGCATGTCCAACAAGCGCTGCAACATGCTGTGAGCCGATGCAGAACTTGTGTCACACTTTTGGATGAGGACCTGGCCGTCCGACGACTGCATCAGCCATGTGTGAGGAATGAAATTGTTGCGGAAAACGTTGACCACCTTCTCATAGCGCAACAGGATGGCCGCTCCCCAGTCCAACTTGTTTATGTCCTTGAGGACTAGGTTCAGATGCCAAAGCACAGAGGGATACTTACTCTTCGGATCCTCTGCTGCATTTTTTTTCATGACAGTTTTCTTGTAAAGAACGCTGAATGCGTTGTGAACCCCCACTTCTTCAATAGCCTCCTCAATCATCAGGCCATGTGGTCAGCGCTCCTCACTTTGCCGCTGGCATCACGTGAAAATACATGGCAGGGCCCCTTGGCGTTGGCCACCATGGCAAAATGGATGGGGAACTGCTGCTAGTTGGCCCACTCATCTACAGCCACTTTGACCCCATAGATAGGCCATGCTTTCTTCAGTGATGCATCCTCAAGAATCAGCTTCGTGTCGAGGTTCTGCAGTAACTCGCCGATGAATGTGGACCTGCCAGGAAGGTGGAAAATGGCATTGCTCACCCTACCCATGCGCACAACATCGTTCAATGACAGCACTCTGCAGGAGCTGATAGGCAGAGTGCCGCCACACATCAACTTCACGATGGACATCTGAAAAGCTTGGCTTGCGTAGGCATCGCAGTATGGCCGCACCAAAGTCTGTACAATCCTCGTCATTCTATTGATGTCTGCAAGAGATACTAGCTGGTGCAGCAGCTGCCGTGAAAGATCAACCACCTCGCACAGGTCTACAACACTCAATAGAACCTCCCCTTGCTGCTGCACCTGGTCTACAGTCAAACAAGCTACTGAAATAGGGTCTGGCATCTAACCACTAGGCTGGCCTCATCTCTCCAGAGCCTCCTCACACTGCCTTGTCTAGAAGAGGAAGGTCCATGAAACTGGTTTTGTGCTTGTATCCCATGATTCACAAAGTCCATTGTGCAGCCGAGGACAAGCTGGTTTCCAGATTGCAGGGGGAAGAGGGTACCTCTCGAGACCCAGCATGTCTCGGGCCATGGGTGGCGGATAGGGGCAGCAATGAGTACTGCCATTTGGCTTGCCAAAATTACCATTGATACCGTCACAAGCGCCACTCTTTGTGACACCACAGCTTTCTCAATCAAACCCGGCTTCTTCATTGTTGTTGGGACAGGCTTGCAGTACCGAGAGAGAGCAAGGGTTTTTGGATCTTTGTGTTGAAGACCAGATGGTGGTAGTGTAAAATCTTCCTGGATAAAGCGTACAACAGATGTTGCTGATGTTGAGGCAGGGAGAGA
Source organism: Penium margaritaceum (assembly GCA_023375785.1). Lineage (NCBI taxonomy): Eukaryota > Viridiplantae > Streptophyta > Zygnematophyceae > Desmidiales > Peniaceae > Penium > Penium margaritaceum. The sequence continues at coordinate 11,218 of SZWC01012434.1, read as the reverse complement.
GGAGGAGCACGTGCTTGACGATGCAGTGGGTGCCCTCCTGGGTGCCATGGCTGGCCGAGGCCACCAGAAGGCAGACCTGGCCTGCCGCTAACTGTAAAACACCGATGGGTAAGAGCTCGCAGTACTCTTTCTCAGCGTCTTTGAGTCAAGCTAGGATGGCTAGGGTGTTAAGTGCAAGCCAGTTCGGACACGAACGCATGGTGCTTGTTGAGGACTCTAGCCAGTAGACGAGAAGAACTCACAAACTCGTGAGCTAGAAAAATCATGAGTGTAAAAGTTCTAATCCGTACATTCAAAAACTCCAAAGTTGGAAAAGCCATGAGTTCAAAATTTGGAAAACATGTGGTAATCATGGGATAAGTACACGGTAGGAAAACTTTGATGTAAACACAGGAACATACTGTCAGAAAACAGCCCCCGAGTGGAGGCAGTTCCAACGTGCCGGACGGGTCTACTTTTCTCTCGGCTATGCTTTTGTGCAGGTTTTGAGTCTAAGCGTGAGCTTTCTGGTCGCCTCACGCTATGTTTCTGGGAGTTGAAGGCATTTGTGAGACAGTCACTTTTGCGAAGGGAATAAAGCGATTTTGCACTAGTTTTTGAACATGGACATAATAAAAAAAAAAGGGCTAGTCATGAGCTCTCCAACGCACCAAACCGTGTGCGATTTGGATAACCGTAGCTCCCGCTACGTTACTCAAAGCGCAACATCCTGAACCAGCCGCTCACTCGAGGGCGCGCACCACGTCGCCCGCCGAGGCGCCTTCACACATCAAGGACCCATCAAAACGCCATTCCGGAGGCGCAAATGTCCCTGCACGTAGTGGCAACGCCCCTTGCACTTTTGGGGTCTGTTTCAATGAGTTAATCATCGAGTTTGGTGATGGGGATGGATGTGGGTCGAAACCTGTTCGCGGACCTGCAGTTGGAATTTTGTCGAAGTCCCCGAGTAACAAAATGTACTACTCAGTTCCGGACGCCGAGCCAGAAATTTGGCGAAATCCCTCAGTAACAAACTGCACTACTGGCATCCGGCGGATCATTCGCCGGACGCCTCGCCAGCCCTTCCCGAGCAAAATCTCCAGATGGACTTTTGTTACTTGGTCAGGTGGATTATCCACCATCGGTCGAACCGCGGCCGACTCCTAGAGCCGCCGCGCACACCCCAACTTTGGAAGCCCATATCTCCCTCGTTACTTGTCCAATTCCGGTGAAACAACTTCCATCGGATTTATCGACTCGTCAACTTTCAGGAGAAATCCTCCATTTTAGGATAAAAGCAATCCTCGAGTCGCCAGATCCGTCGACGAGGAATTTCCTCTCGCTGCCGGCTCGTCGGCGCCTCCCGGCGCCTCACTTGGGCATGCAGAGGGGCAAATTTTCAACACATACATCATACCATCAGTTCAACCGCAGTACTTGGGGAAAAAAAGCTGGACTATGAGTTTCTCTCTCTCTCTCTCTCTCTCTCTCTATCTATCTATCTATCTATCTATCTATCTATCTATCTATCTATCTATCTATCTATCTATCTATCTATCTATCTATCTATCTATCTATCTATCTGTCTGTCTGTCTGTCTGTCTGTCTGTCTGTCTGTCTGTC
>SZWC01012433.1:36154-55396 GCA_023375785.1 Penium margaritaceum | reverse complement strand
TTGTTTGATTTGTTGTATCTCCTGAGACACCTATGATCCTGGAGAAGTGCTAATTTTCACATTTGGTATCAGAGCAGGAGGTGCCTTTACCAGGAGCAGTCATCACCATGGCGTTACTCACAGGAAGCAGCCATCATGATCATTTCAAGATACCAATCTTCAATGGCGAGGACTACCAATCTTTTGCGTTCAACATGAAAATGGTATTCATGAACAAGGGACTATGGGGAGTGGTCACCGACCCACCTACAGACGTCGTGGACGCTAACGCCTCCACCGAAGAGAAAATCAGTCACAAAAGGCGATGTGACCAAGCGTTTGCAATCATGGCTATGCAACTGGAAGAGCGACTCAAATTTCTCATTCGAGACAACAATGCAGACCTCTATCCGAGAACTGCATGGCGAGCCCTCAAGCGACGTTATCACAAGATCAGCGACGATGAGCTGGGTCATCTACTCAAAGAGTTTCATACTCAGAAAATGGAGGAACACACTCGGCTTGAGGATCATATCAGCCATTTGAAAGACCTTTCCAGTCGCATCACAGCCTTGGGTGAAGTCATTTCTGAAAGAGTGCTTGTTCAGACATTGTTTCAGAGCCTTCCTATACGTTTTCAACACACAGTGAAGCGCCTTCAAACCTTCAACAACGACCGACAGGAAGATGGTGAAAAGATTGCACTCATTGGGTCTACTGTTAAGAGCGCTTTAGACGCCATTGGGAACGCTGTCCCAGAAGCAGCAGCAGCAGTACAAGCAGCAGCAGGACTAGCAGCGTCCGCAGCAGCAGCAGCAGCCAAGCCACATGTGCTGACCATTGAGAAGGCAACACAGGCTCGTATGCTGGACGAAGATGCCTACATCAAAGAAAACGAGGGTGAAGTCGGACTTTATGCAAAATATCAAGGACGACCAGATCGACGAACGAAGAAATACGAGACCTATAGGAATGCTCGTCCCAGCACCAACCAAGGCACTCAAGCCACCTATCAACCTCGACCTGGACATCCTCAACAAGCTCCCAGGCCCTATGTTCATCCAGGGGATCGTATCTGTTGGCGATGCAACAAAAAGGGGCATATCCAACTTGACTGCCCGACTCGTCCAGAGCAACGACCACGATTCAATGCCTCAACGCGCAACACTCCGAATGCTCTTCTCACTGACGAGACACCATCAGCCTTTCTCTCCGCTTTCTCAACACTGTTGACTGACTTTTCTCATCTCATCTCAGGCTTTACAGGTCACAATTCCTCCGACACGCAGCAAAACTCAGACAATGACTCTATTCCCCAGCTAAATTTCTTCACACCCGACGCCAACGACTTCAAACAACACCCTTCAGACTCAAGCGGAGCAAATTCTGATTTTTCAATTAGTCATGAAAAACCCATCCTCGAAGAACTGGCAATGTGCTCCGTCGACTGTGCTTACCTGCTCGCTACGGGAGTCCTTGCCTGGATCATTGACTCGGGATGCACCAAGCACATAACCTGTCGCAAGGAATGGTTCACCACCTATACTCAGTATGCACAACCTCGCGGAGGTCGTGTGGGTGATGGAAGACTTATTCCAGCCTACGGTGAAGGTACAGTGCGAGTACTTATTACCCTTCAAGGTCAGCAGGTGACACGCACCTTCAGCCAAGTCTTATTCGTCCCTAAACTTGCGGCTAATCTCCTATCCGTCGGATGCATCAACGACAACGGCTTCAAAGTGGTTTTTCATTTGGACAAGAACTGCAAGATTCTGGACAACAAAGGGAATCTAGCAGCCGTTGCTACTCGCACTGGTCACCTGACAATTCTCGACTCAGAGGAGGTACCATCAGCTATGCTGACAAATGAACCAGAAGTCGCATTCATGGCAGCTGTTTCTTCAGACTGCCGTCATCCCACCTCGGCTACTTCCACAGCTGACTTATGGCATCGCCGGCTTGCCCATGTCAACTATGCCACCCCACACAACATGGCACAACAACAATGGGTTCATGATCTCCCACCCGGACTCACAAAGCCATCTGACACCAAACCATGCAATGGCTGTCTGACAGGCAAAAAACATCAAAAACCATTCAAGGCTCATCTAACTACATCAACAACACAAAAACTGGAACTGCTTCACATGGACCTCTGCTACATCAAGGAAGGTTCCCTGTCAAACAAGCACTACTTCCTGGTCATCATCGACGACTACAGCCATTTCGTCTGGGTCAAGTTTCTCCGCTACAAAAATGAAGCCGCCGATATCATCAAGACCTGGATGCGACAGATTGAAAATGAAACCAACCTCACTGTGAAGAAAATCATAACCGACAATGGTGGTGAGTTCATTTGTTACTCACTCAACTCTTTCTTCCAGCAGAAAGGTATCCAAAACCAACGTACTATTCCCTACACGCCTCAACAAAACGAGAAAGCGGAGCGCATGAATCAGAGTCTTCTGGAACGCGCTCGGACAATGCTACACACAGCTGCACTACCATCCGTCTTTTGGGGGGAGGCTCTCTCCACTGCAGCCTACATTACCAACCGACTGCCCACGGTCAAACTTCCCAATGCTACTCATACTCCATATGAAGCATGGACCGGTGCGAAACCTCATCTGCAACACATTCGCATCTTCGGCTGCACCGCTCACGTCTGGCTACGCCCAAAACTGTGCTCCAAGCTGGAGCCGCGGTCTAAGGCCTGTATCCTTCTTGGATATGAAGACAATCATGACATCTACAGAGTTTGGGACCCCGCTACGCAAACCGTATCCCGTGCACGACAACCCATCTTTGATGAAACCACATTTCTCAACACAAGGATACTTCCTACTTCACCCATCGTCACCATACCTATGGGCACGGCTCCCGAGCCCATTCAGAAGTTCAACGTTGACCCTGTCGTCGATGAACATGCTGATGTGCTTCCTCCAGTGCATCCTCATGAACACACCACTGGAGAATCCCTCTCTTCATCAGCACCGGATGCTCCGCCGTTGTCTCCAGCCATTCCTGGTCTTCGTCGCTCCGCCCGCAACCGCACTACTCCAACGTACTTTCAACACGCCATGCTCCACGCATCAGATAATGAAGATGACAGTGCTCTCGTCACTCAAGTCGTCGATCCCATCAGCTACAAGGACGCCATGCGTCGACCTGATGCAGCTCTTTGGCGTCAAGCCAGCAAAGAGGAATTTGATCAGCTTCAAAAACAAGGTACATGAGACCTTGTCCCACAGCCGCCGGACCAACCTGTCGTCACATGCAAGTGGGTGTTTCGGAGAAAACTCAACAGTGCTGGCGAACCTGACCGGTACAAAGCTCGCCTTGTGGCCCGCGGTTACAGTCAGGTTCTCGGCGTCAACTACAGTGACACTTTCGCCCCAGTGGCCAAGTATTCCTCCATTCGTGTCATTCTGTCTCTTGCTGCTGCTAACGGTTGGACTCTTCATCAGATGGACGTCAAATGCGCCTTTCTCAACGGGGATTTGAATGAGACCATCTACATGACACAACCCGAGGGCTTCGTGGAACCTAACAAGGCCCATCTCGTCTGTCGTCTCAAGCGTTCACTTTATGGGCTCAAACAGGCTCCACGCCAATGGAATATTAAGATCCATGAGTTCTTCCTTGGGCAAAATCTGACCCGTCTTCATTCTGACCACTCGATCTACTATCGCTCCGGAGCCAACACCATCGGCATCATCCTCTATGTCGATGACCTCATCCTGTTTGGTCCCACGCTGGACACCATCTCCGCTTTCAAAGATCAGCTGTCTCGGCGCTTTGAGATGAGCGACATGGGTCCCTTGACATACTACCTCGGAATTCAAGTGCATCAACAACGAAACAGTCACATCGTTCTTAATCAAGCCACGTATGCACAGCGCGTTGCTGATAAGTTCCAGCTCGGTGACGCCAACCCCATGGCTACACCTTTGGCACTCCAGCATGGTCTCACCAAAGTCCCCGCTCCAGCGGATCTCCTCGCTCCCGCCGACGCCAAAGTTTTTCCCAGCATGGTGGGCTCCCTGATGTATGCCTCTGTTGCCACACGTCCCGATCTTTCCTATGCTATCGGCATCCTCAGTCAAGGCTGCCAGAACACCACCGCCGCTCACATCATTGCGGCAAAACGAAGCGTCCGCTACTTGCGTTCCACCGCCGACCTTGGCATTCGATACTCTTCCACCGGTGACAACATTCTTCATGGCTTCTGCGACGCGGATCTCTCTGGGGATCACGCCACCAGTCGCTCGACGTCTGGCTACGTTTTTCTTCTCAACAAAGGCCCCGTCAGTTGGCGCTCCAAGAAACAATCGGTGGTGGCTCTATCCTCCAATGAGCCGAATACATCGCTGAGAGTGAAGCCACTCGTGAAGCCGTCTGGCTTCGCATGCTGCTTTCTGAACTCGGCTTCGACCAACTTGCACCTACCACCATCAACTGCGACAACGAAGGTGCCATTGCCCTCTCCGAGGATCCCGTTCTCCATGATCGCACCAAACACGTTCGCCGGCAATATCACTACGTCCGCAACGCGGTTGCTGACGGTGAGGTTCGCATGCTCTACATTCCTACTGAGCAGCAATCTGCTGACATCTTCACCAAGCCTCTTTCTACCAAGCGTCATGCTGCACTCTGTACTCGCCTTGTTTTGCTCTCTCTTCCTGCTCCTGCATCCTCTGGGTCCTCTTCTTCTGTCCCCCCGCATGAGGCGTTGGGATGGACGAAGATGGCCGACGGCAATGCCGCTCTCCCCTCCCGTTTCCGTGCCCCCCACATGAGGCGTTGGTGTTGGATCAGGAGGAGAGAGGGAGTCTTGGAGCAACGAGCATGTGGGACTGAAAGGGCATCAGTTGCGCTGAAGAATGGTTATGGAATCACTCAAAATGATGGAGTACATATAGAGCTAGAGCTTGGGCAAGTCAGTCCTCTCACAAGCCACACCACTTAGCAATGGAGGCTAAGGCTCACACACTAGAGTCCACAATCTCACACAAGGGAGGAAATCAGCCCAACAATCAGGCTGACCAGTCACACACGACCTAGAGAGCTAGAGAATGCTCTCATGGCACATTCCTAGTGGTCACATCACCCACAAATCCATGGAAAATCGCCATGTATCCATGGCTAGCACACAAGGATCTCACCTCACCTAAAAAGTAAGGTGAGGTACCTTTATCCTAGTCAGCACACTCTGACAAGGCAATCTTAAGACGAAGGACTTTTATGGATATTTCTCCCATCAAGTCTTGACCCTGGACCTCTTGCCTTTCTCTTTTCTCAGGCTAAGGCATGGAGCCATTGCCCATGGCCACCCAGACATCGGCGGTCCATGACCCCTGAAACTTCGAAAATTCATATCTCCCAATCCGACCGTTGGATCGGCCTGAAACTTGGACCGTAGATAATTTGCCACCTGATCTTTTCAATGGTGAAGACGGATCGACGATCAGAGCAGGCATCTGGAAGTTTCCAGGAATCTTGCTCCTGTGGACCTGAAACAGAGCCGGACGGCTCCTTTCCCAACAGTTGGCACGGACGCGGGTTGCGGTTAGCCGCCACGCCCCTCTTCCCCTCGCTCTGCTCTCTCTCGCGCTCCCCGCATGGCCTCCCGGGTTCCCCCATATGAGACGTTGGACCTGGTGGCTGTGCGTGGTGCCTGTGTCTCTCTTCGCTCTCTCGCACCCGCTTCTGTCTCACTCTCCTGTGTCCTGCTCGCTCTCCCAGCTGTTTTGCGGCTCCATCCTCGCATCCCGACAAACTGCAGAGTGGGGCTTGCTCTACGCTATCCGCCACACTCCGGTGCCCTGGGAAAGGAGCCATCCGGCTCAATTTCAGGTCCACAGGAGCAAGTTCCCGGAAACTTCCAGATGCCTGCTCCGATCGTCGATCCGTCTTCACCATTGGAAAGATCAGGTGGCAAATTGCCTACGGTCCAAGTTTCAGGCCGATCCAACGGTCGGATTGGGAGATATGAATTTTCGAAGTTTCGGGGGTCATGGACCGTCGATGTCTGGGTGGCCATGGGTGATGGCTCCATGCCTTAGCCTGAGAAAAGAAAAAGGCAAGAGGTCCAGGGTCAAGACCTGATGGGAGAAATATCCAAAAAGGTCCTTGGTCTTAGGATTGCCTTGTCAGAGTGTGCTGACTAGGATAAAGGTACCTCTCCTTACTTTTTAGGTGAGGTGAGATCTTTGTGTGCTAGCCATGGACACATGGCGATTCTCCATGGGTTTGTGGGTGATGTGACCACTAGGAGTGTGCCATGAGAGCATTCTCTAGCTCTCTAGGTCGTGTGTGACTGGTCAGCCTGATTGTTAGGCTGATTTCCTCCCTTGTGTGAGATTGTGGACTCTAGTGTGTGAGCCTTAGCCTCCATGGCTAAGTGGTGTGGCTTGTGAGAGGGCTGACTTGCCCAAGCTCTAGCTCTATATGTACTCCATCATTTTGAGTGATTCAACAACCATTCTTCAGCATAACTGATGCCCTTTCAGTCCCACATGCTCGCTGCTGCAAGGCTCCCTCTCTCCTCCAGATCCAACACTATATACTTTGGCTAAAGGCTATTGCAAGGACTATAAATATTTATCATTTGCCTCTGATTCATTACTGTTCTTACCTTTGAGACCCCTCACAGAGTTGTCCACCAGAGGAAGACACTAAAGAATCATTTGTCGGTCTAATTCCGAGGAATTGTGAGGAGGATATGTGTGGTGCAGTTCCAACATTTGTCCAATTGTCTCTTGGTGGTTTACGTCTTCTGTTGGAGGTGAATCTGAGACAGCCTGAGCTTTCTAGTCACCTTACGCTATGTGAGCAGGAATTTAGAGATAGTTCATTTGCGAAGGGAATAACGATATTTTGAGTTAATTTTTTAAGATGTGTGAAAATTAGCACTTCTCCAGGATCACAGGTGTCTCAGGAGATACAACAAATCAAGCAACTGTGACTGAAGTGCACTGTGTTGTACACAGTACAACTGTACGCTGCAGAGAATCACTTTCTGTTACACACTGACGATTCAAGAGGTTACACAGAAGTCAAAGGTACACGGCTCGTCTCTTGGGCTTTCCAATGATATGCTATACTTGCAAAATGAAGCAGTACAGACAAAGCAATCTACAAATGAAACTACTACCTATTTGTACTAGTCTAGTGACTAGGAAATACAAAGACCAAGCAAAATATACGAGCTTGGTCTGTCCGGTCCGCTTGTGTCTTCCTTGAGCGTCCCGGATGCCGGTCGGTGTCCCCAGGCACCGAGCGACCGAGGTTGGCGGATGCCCAGCACCCTCGGTGCGATCCACGGACGAGATCGTCCTGATGTGCGGCAGGTCCTCTGCTCCGGTCGATCTTCTCGCTCGTCGGGTGAAAAGGAGCTCGTGCTCGCACTCTCGATCCCGTGATGGCTGCGATCACTCCATCGTTTGCGCGATGCTCTCCGATCCATCGATCCATTGTTTATAAAGATCCCACAGCTCCGTTCCCTCGATCCGATGTCTCCATCGAAGCCCGTCCATCTGCTCCGATCTTCGGTTCGTATTTCCGCTGCTCCACCGCTTGCCACGTCAGTGCCTATCGTATCGAGAGGAGCTCACGCTCACATTCTCGTACTTGCACTCGGTCCTCACCGAGGCCATAACCTGTACTTCCGCAAATCACGCCAGAACTTAAGGTGGTCGTCCGCATTTTCCTCGTAAATCAATAGGAGGCTGCAGCAGGCCCTCGTACCGGATTAGACTCCCGGACGGTGGTAAGTGACCCCGCCATCGGTAGAACAGAGTCCAGTAGAGTAGAGTCCGGTAGAGTAGGTAGAGTGATGGGAGAGAGAGTGGCGACCTCTTCCCCAGGCCTCTTACCTTTTTATCCCAAGTGCCCATGCCGAGCACAAAGTAGGACACTTGTGAGATAGTGACATAATCTATGTCACTTTCCTCCTTTTGCCCATATCTCCAGATCGAGCTATCCAAATTGGCTGAAATTTGGACAGTGGACGGCTGACGAGGAGATCTGTCCATTAATCCCACCGGATTAGGAATCGGCCTTGTAGTGATGAAGATCCTGATTTTCCAACATTCCCCCCCTTGAATGCCAAGCTCGAGAAGGGGTGGCATTCAAGCAGAAAAGCAGGCGGAAAAGAAAAAGAAGGCGAGGCAGGGGTACGCACGTCCAAAAAAGCTCATCGACGGTGGAGATGAAACTTCCCCCCCTGTTGGGAAAGGAGCCGTCCGGCTCAGTTTCAGGTCCACAGGAGCAAGTTCCAGGAAACTTCCAGATGCCTGCTCCGATCGTCAATCCGTCTTCACCATTNGGTCCAAGTTTCTGGCCGATCCAACGGTCGGATTAGGAGATATGAATTTTCGAAGTTTCAGGGGTCATGGACCGCCGATGTCTGGGTGGCCATGGGCGATGGCTCCATGCCTTAGCCTGAGAAAAGAAAAAGGCAAGAGGTCCAGGGTCAAGACCTGATGGGAGAAATATCCAAAAAGGTCCTTGGTCTTAGGATTGCCTTGTCAGAGTGTGCTGACTAGGATAAAGGTACCTCACCTTACTTTTTAGGTGAGGTGAGATCCTTGTGTGCTAGCCATGGACACATGGCGATTCTCCATGAGTTTGTGGGTGATGTGACCACTAGGAGTGTGCCATGAGAGCATTCTCTAGCTCTCTAGGTCGTGTGTGACTGGTCAGCCTGATTGTTGGGCTGATTTCCTCCCTTGTGTGAGATTGTGGACTCTAGTGTGTGAGTCTTAGCCTCCATGGCTAAGTGGTGTGGCTTGTGAGAGGGCTGACTTGCCCAAGCTCTAGCTCTATATGTAATCCATCATTTTGAGTGATTCAACAACCATTCTTCAGCACAAATGATGCCCTTTCAGTCCCACATGCTCGTTGCTCCAAGGCTCCCTCTCTCCTCCAGAACCAACACCCCCCGGGCGGCCCAAGCCGATGCCAAACAAAATAGCAGAACAGAAGGCACCCGGTGGAGTTGGTGTACCCAACTTGGGCCAATGCCTCGGCAGAGCCGTACGGCAGAGTGAGGGATGCCATCAGGGAACCTCCTGTCCGGACACATGTGGGATCGAAACCCCACACATGGTCGGGACCCGTAGTGAGCCAACATCGGCGGCCCATTATCGGTTTCTTGACTGGAGGAGGCGAACGGCGAGGTCAACAATGGAAGAGAAATGCGAAAAGAGAACGCGCGGCCCCAGGGAGGAGGAGAAGAGAAGCGGAGCGCAGACAAAACTCGAAAAGGATATCCGAGGCGGACACCTGGAGTGTGGCGCGTAGCGGGGAGCGAGCCGCACCCGTGCGATTGTCGGGATGCGAGGATCGAGCCGTGAGACAGCCCGGGGCGGGAAGAAGACATGGGAAAGAGGGGCAGAAGCCGTGCGAGAGAGCCGAGAGAGGCGCAGGCGCCACGCACGGCCACCGGGTCCAACGCCTCATATGGGGGAACCCGAGAGGCCATGCGGGGAGCGCGAGAGAGGGCTGAGCGAAGAGGAGAGGGGCGTGGCGGCCAACCGCAACCCGCGTCCGTGCCAACGCCTCATGTGGGGGGCACGGGAGCGGGAGGGGAGGGCGGCATTTCCGTCGGTCATCTTCGTCCATCCCAATGCCTCATGCGTGTTGGAAAATCAGGATCTTCCTCATTCCAATGCCGATTCCTGATCTGGTGGAACCAATGGACAGATCTCCTCGTCAGCCATCCACTGTCCAAATTTCAGCCAATTTGGATGGCTCGATCTGGAGATATGAGCAAAAGAAGAAAAGTGACATAGATTATGTCACTATCTCACAAGTGGCCTACTTTGTGCTCGGCATGGGCACTTGGGACACAAAAGGCAAGAGGGCTGGGGGAGAGGTTGCCACTCTCTCCCCCACCCCTCTGCCTACTCTACCGGACTCTACTCTACTGGACTCTGCTCTACCGATGGCGGGGTCAGTTACCGTCGTCCGGGAGTCTAACCCGGTACGAGGGCCTGCCGCAGCCTCCTGTTGATTTGACAGGATACTGCGGACGGCCACCTTAAGTTCTGGCGTAATTTGCGGAAGTACAGGTCATGGCCTCGGTGAGGACCGAGCGCAAGTACGAGAGTGCGAGCGTGAGCTCCTCTCGATACGATGGGTGCTGATGTGGCTTCTGGTGGAGCAGCGGAAACACGGACCGAAGATCGGAGCAAATGGACAGGCTTCGACCGAGGCATCGGATCGAGAGAACAGAGCTACAGGATCTTTATAAACCATGGATCGATGGACCAGAGAGCATCGCGTGGACGATGGAGCGATTGCAGCCGTCGCGGGATCGAGAGTGTGAGCACGAGCTCCTCTTCACCCGACGAGCGAGAAGATTGACGGGAGCAGAGGACCTGCCGCAGATCCGGACGATCTCGTCCGTGGATCGCACCGAGGGCGCTGGGCATCCGTTAACCTCAGTCGCTCGGTGACTGGGGACACCGACCGGCGTCCGGGACGCTCACAGAAGACACAAGCGGACCGGACAGACCAAGCTCGTGCATTCTGCTTGCTCTTTGTATTTCCTAGTCACTAGACTAGTACAAATAGGTAGTAGTTTCATTTGTAGATTGCTTCGTCTGTACTGCACCATTTTTCAAGTATAGCATATCGTTGGAAAGCTCAAGAGACGAGCCGTGTATCTCTGACTTCCGTGTAACCTCTTGAATCGTCAGTGTGTAACAAAAAGAGATTCTTTGCAGCGTACAGTTGCAGTGTGTACAACACAGTGGATTCCAGTCACAATTGTTTGATTTGTTGTATCTCCTGAGACACCTATGATCCTGGAGAAGTGCTAATTTTCACAATGCGGGGGGACGGAAGAAGAGGATCCAGAGGACGCAGGAGCAGGGAGAGAGAGCAAGCCGAGGCGAGCACAGAGCACAGCATGACGGTCGGCAGAAAGAGGCTTGGTGAAGATGTCTGCGGATTGCTGCTCGGTAGGAATGTAGAGCATGCGAACCTCACCGTCAGCAACGGCATCACGCACGTAGTGATACTGCCGGTGAATGTGTTTGGTGCGATCATGGAGAACGGGATCCTCGGAGAGGGCAATGGCACCTTCGTTGTCGCAGTTGATAGTGGTAGGTGCAAGTTGGTCGAAGCAGAGTTCAGAAAGAAGCATGCGAAGCCAGACGACTTCACGAGTGGCTTCACTCTCAGCGATGTATTCGGCTTCAGTAGAGGATAGAGCCACCACGGATTGCTTTTTTGAGCGCCAACTGACGGGGCCTCCGTTGAGAAGAAAGACATAGCCAGACGTCGATCGACTGGTGGCGTGATCACCGGAGAGGTCCGCGTCGCAGAAGCCATGAAGAATGTTGTCACCGGTGGAAGAGTACTTAATTCCAAGGTCGGCGGTGGAGCGCAAGTAGCGAACGCTTCGTTTGGCCGCAACGATGTGAGCAGCGGTGGTGTTTTGGCAGCCTTGGCTTAGAATGCCGACAGCATAGGACAGATCAGGACGTGTAGCAACAGAGGCATACATCAGGGAGCCCACCATGCTGGGAAAAACTTTGGCGTCGGTGGGAGCGAGAAGATCCACCGGAGCGGGGACTTTGGTGAGGCCATGCTGGAGAGCCAAGGGTGTAGCCATAGGGTTGGCGTCACCAAGTTGAAATTTATCAGCGACATGTTGTGCATACGTGGCTTGATTGAGAACGATGTGACTATCCTGCTGTTGGTGCACTTGAATGCCGAGATAATATTTCAAGGGACCCATGTCGCTCATCTCAAAGCGCCGAGATAGCTGGTCCTTGAAAGCGGAGATGGTGTCCAGCGTGGGACTAAACAGGATGAGGTCATTGACATAGAGAATGATGCCGATGGTGTTGACTTCGGAGCGATAGTAGATCGAGTGGTCAGAATGGAGATGAGTCAGATTTTGTCCAAGGAAGAACTCATGAATCTTGAGATTCCATTGGCGTGGGTCCTGTCTGAGCCTGTAGTGGGAGCGCTTGAGACGACAGACGAGATGAGCCTTGTTAGGTTCCACGAAGCCCTCGGGTTGTGTCATGTAGATGGTCTCATTTCAGGTCTCCGTTGAGAAAGGCGCATTTGACGTCCATCTGATGCAGAATCCAACCGTTAGCAGCAGCAAGAGACAGAATGACACGGATGGAGGAATACTTGGCCACTGGGGCAAAGGTGTCATTGTAGTTGACGCTGAGAACCTGACTGTAACCACGGGCCACGAGGCGAGCTTTGTATTGTTCAGGCTCACCAGCGCTGTTGAGTTTTCTACGAAACACCCACTTGCAAGTAACGACAGGTTGATCCGGCGGTTGTGGGACAAGATCCCATGTACCTTGTTTTTGAAGCTGATCAAATTCCTCTTGGCTGGCTTGGCGCCAAAGAGCCGCATCAGGTCGACGCATGGCATCCTTGTAGCTGATGGGATCGATGACTTGAGTGACGAGAGCACTGTCATCTTCATCATCTGACGTGTGGAGCATGGCGAGTTGAAAATATGTTGGGGTAGTGCGGTTGCGGGTGGAGCGACGGAGACCAGGGATGGCAGCAGACAGTAGCGGAGCATCTGGTGCTGATGATGGAAGGGATTCTCCAGTGGTGTGTTCATGAGGATGTACAAGAGGAAGTACATCAGCATGTTCATTGACGACAGGGTCAACATTGAACTTCTGAATGGGCTCGGGAGCCGTGTCCATAGGTATGGTGACGATGGGTGAAGTAGGGAGAATCCTTGTGTTGAGGAAGGTGGTCTCATCGAAGATGGGTTGTCATGCACGGGCCACGGTTTGCGTAGTAGGATCCCAAACTCTGTAGATGTCGTGGTTGTTTTCATATCCAAGAAGGATGCAGGCCTTAGACTACGACTCCAACTTGGAGCGAAGTTCTGGGCGTAGCCAGATGTGAGCGGTGCAGCCGAAGATGCGAATGTATTGCAGATGGGGTTTTGCACCGGTCCATGCTTCATATGGTGTATGAGTATCACTGGGAAGTTTGACTGTGGCAGTCGGTTGGTAATGTAGGCTGCAGTGGAGAGAGCCTCCCCCCAAAAGACGGATGGTAGTGCAGCTGTGTGTAGCATTGTTCTAACGCGTTCCGAAAGAGTCTGATTCATGCGCTCAGCCTTCCCGTTTTGTTGAGGCGTGTAGGGAACGGTGCGTTGATGTTGGATACCTTTCTGCTGGAAGAAAGAGTGGAGTGAGTGACAAATGAACTCACTGTCGTTGTCAGTTCTGATTTTCTTCACGGTGAGGTTGGTTTCATTTTCAATCTGCCGCATCCAGGTCTTGATGATATCGGCGGCTTCGTTTTTGTAGCGGAGAAACTTGACCCAAACGAAGTGGCTGTAGTCATCAATGATGACCAGGAAGTAGTGCTTGTTTGACAGGGAAGATGATGTAGTAGAGGTCCATGTGAAGCAGTTCCAGTTTTTGTCTTGTCGTTGTAGTTGGATGAGCCTTGAATGGTTTTTGATGTTCTTTGCCTGTCAAACAGCCGCTGCATGGTGTTGTGTCGGAAGGCTTCGTAAGTCCGGATGGGAGATCATGAACCCATTGTTGTTGTGCCATGTTGTGTAGGGTGGCATAGTTGATGTGAGCAAGTCGGCGATGCCATAGGTCAGCTGTGGAAGTTGCCGAGGTCGGATGACGGCTGTCAGAAGAAACAGCTGCCATAAATGCAACTTCTGGTTCATTTGTCAGCATAGCTGATTGTACCTCCTCTGAGTCGAGAATTGTCAGGTGACCAGTGCGAGTGGCAACGACTGCTAGATTCCCTTTGGTGTCCAGAATCTTGCAGTTCTTGTCCAGATCAAAAATCACTCTGAAGCCGTTGTCATTGATGCGTCCGACGGATAGGAGATTAGCCGCAAGTTTAGGGACAAATAAAACCTGACTGAAGATGTGCGTCGCCTGTTGCCCTTGAAGGGTAATAAGCACTCGCACTGTACCTTCACTGTAGGCCGGGATGAGTCGTCCATCACCCACACGAACTCCGCGAGGTTGTGCGTACTGGGTGTAGGTGGTGAACCATTCCTTACGACAGGTCATATGCTTGGCACATCCTGAGTCAATAATCCAGGCAAGGACTCCCACAGCGAGTAGGTAGGCACAGTCAACGGAGCACATTGCCAGTTCTTCCAGGATGGGTTTTTCATGATTGATTGAGGAGTCAGAACTTGCCCCGCTTGAGTCTGAAGGATGTTGTTCGAAGTTGGTTGCGTCGGCTGTGAAAAAGTTTAGCTGGGGAATGGAGTCACTGTCCGGGTTTTGCTGCATGTCGGCGGAATTCTGGCTTGTAAAACCTGAGATGAGATGGGAAAAGTCAGCCAACAGTGTTGAAAAAGCTGAGAGAAAGGCTGATGGTGTCTCATCAGTGAGAAGAGCATGCGGATTGTTGCGCGTTGGTGCATTGAATCGCGGTCGTTGCTCTGGACGAGTCAGACAGTCAAGTTGGATGTGCCCCTTTTTGTTGCATCGCCAGCAGAAGGGATCCCCTGGGTGAACATACGGCCTGGGAGCCTGTTGAGGATATCCAGGTCGAGGTTGATATGTGGCTTGAGTGCCTTGGTTGGTGCTGGGACGAAAGTTCCCATAGGTCTCATATTTCTTTGTTCGTCGATCTGGTCGTCCTTGATATTTGGCGTAAAGTCCGACTTCACCACTGCTTTCTTTGATGTAGGCATCTTCGTCAAGCATAAGAGCCTGTGTTACCTTCTCAATGGTCAGCACATGTGGCTTGGCGGCTGCTGCTGCTGCGGCCGCTGCTGGTCCTGCTCCTGCTTGTACTGCTGTTGCTGCTGCGGGAACAGTGTTCCCAATGGCGTCTAGAGCGCTCTTGAAAGCAGACCCGATGAGTGCAATTTTTTCATCATCTTCCTGTCGATCGTTGTTGAAGGTTTGAAGTCGCTTCATTGTGTGTTGAAAACGTGTAGGAAGACTCTGAAACAAGGTCTGAACAAGCACTCTTTCAGAGATAACTTCACCCAAGGCTGTGATGCGACTGGAAAGATCTTTTAGATGACTGATATAATCCTCAAGCCGAGTATGTTCCTCTATTTTTTAGTGTGAAACTCTTTGAGTAGATGACCCAGCTCATTGTCGCTGATCTGTGATAACGTCGCTTGAGGGCTCGCCTGTTGGGAAAGGAGCCATCCGGCTCAGTTTCAGGTCCACAGGAGCAAGTTCCAGAAAACTACCAGATGTCTGCTCCGATCGTCAATCCGACTTCACCATTGGAAAGATCAGGTGACAAAATATCTACGGTCCAAGTTTCAGGCCGATCCAACGGTCGGATTGGAAGATATGAATTTTCAAAGTTTCCGGGGTCATGGGCCGCCGATGTCTGGGTGGCCATGGGTGATGGCTCCATGCCCTAGCTTGAAAAAAGAAAAAGGCAAGAGGTCCAGGGTCAAGACCTGATGGGAGAAATATCCAAAAAGGTCCTTGGTCTTAGGATTGCCTTGTCAGAGTGTGCTGACTAGGATAAAGGTACCTCTCCTTACTTTTTAGGTGAGGTGAGATCCTTGTGTGCTAGCCATGGACACATGGCGATTCTCCATGGGATTTTGGGTGATGTGACCACTAGGAGTGTGCCATGAGAGCATTCTCAAGCTCTCTAGGTCGTGTGTGACTGGCCAGCCTGGTTGTTAGGCTGATTTCCTCTCTTGTATGAGATTGTGGACTCTAGTGTGTGAGCCTTAGCCTCCATGGCTAAGTGGTGTGGCTTGTCAGAGGGCTGACTTGCCAAAGCTCTAGCTCTATATGTACTCCATCATTTTGAGTGATTCAACAACCATTCTTCAGCACAAGTGATGCCCTTTCAGTCCCACATGCTCGCTGCTCCAAGCTCCCTCTCTCCTCCAGATCCAACATTTGGTATCAGAGCCAGATTCTGCCAGATTCAGCCAGCACAGGCCGTGAGTTTGAGAGTGACGGGTTAGGGTCAAACCTTGAATCAAATTTGATGATCGACCACTGGAACTTCAAGTTCGTGAGACAAGCTTTCTAACGAGTCCAAGATTGCGAAGATCGAACAATCGGATTGAGAGTTATGCTGAAAACGAGGTCAGCCAGGCTACACTCTTCTCTATGTGTAAGACTGTCGCCTTGTGATGACCATAACTCTCTTGTTTCTTTGTCAAATTTAAAAAGTGGCACATGCAAATTGTAGAATTTTTCCTAAGCTTTTTATTGTGGTACAAATATTTGTATTCCATTGATTCGTTTGGGAGAAACGCCGTTTACAAGCTGGCTGGTCTGAGTTGGAGTAGGAGCAGAAGCATACCCTGTTTTCAAGAGGGCATATCTTTCAAAATCCCCTGTTGATGACCCTGTTTTATGGGTCGATCTGAAAGTTTTTGAGCTGAATTTTCTAGTGGTGAGTTTCATTTTTCCAAATTCCCAGTCTGCTGGCATCTATTGTCCATTTTCTGTCAGACAGATTTCTGGCAGAAACAGCAGCAGAAGCAGGGGTAGCGCCGCCACCAAAGGGCAGCGTTGAGCATCACCAAAGCTCAAAATGGCAGCAGCAGGCGTGGTAACAGCAGCCCAGCCCTTGGAGAGGCTGGAAGGATGCGCCAACTTCACGTTTTGGAAGATCCGTACCCGCCTCCTTTTGGAGGAGAGGGGCTTGTAGGAGGTGGTGAGCGGCGACGAGCGCGCTCCGCCTCCACAGGCAAAAGGCATCACCGCAGCTGAGGTGGTGGCGGGCAAGACGCTGCAGAAAGGTGTAGCAGATGCAAGTTCATCTACAACTGCAGCGGTGGCGTATGAGGAGTGGAAGAAGAAGGACAGGCAGGCCTACAGGTTGCTTGTCAACACCATCTCCAACCCGTATCTTCAGTACGTGAGTGACAAGGCTACTGCAAAGGAGGGGTGGGACACGTTGTGCAAGAAGTATGAGAGCAAGGATCCTGCATTCCTCATGCTTTTGGAGGAAAAGATGATGGCGCTGAAAATGCAGGGTGGTGAAGGGATGGAGGCATACCTGGACAGGGCAAAGGAGCTGGCGAAGCAGCTGAGAGCGGCCGGCAACCCTGTGGAAGAGACGCGCTTCATCCTCCTCTTGCTGAGGGGATTCCCAACCAGCTACGACACGGTGCGAGAGACGCTGGAGTGCCAGCCAACTTTCGACCTCGACTTCATCTGCACACACCTGGTACAGGAGGAACTGCGTCGCAATGCCGCAAAACGCAATGGCGGCAACAGCAGCAGTGTAGTAGCTTTCATGGCGATGGGCTCACGCAACCAACAGCAACAGCAGTCCGGGCAGCAAAGAGGCAAGAAGGGCAAGTGCCATTATTGCCAGAAAGAGGGGCACTACAAGAAAGAGTGCTTCAAGTTCAAGAGGGACCAGAAGGAGCAGCCGTAGCAGCAGCAAAAGCAGCAATCTCCACAGCAACAACAGCAGCAGTCACAGCAACGTCAGCAGTACGAGCAGCAGCAGCAGCAGAACCAGTCCGGCGTGCGCCATTTTGGCAACATGAACGTGGGCAAGGAGGTGCGCGACCGCCTCTTCATGGCGAAGTCTGACATGTCGCAGGAGGAGAAGGCGGATCTGGCGTGGTACAAAGACTGTGGGTGTACCAAGAGTCTGACGCACCACAGGGAGTGGTTTACACAGTGACTGTCCATCCCTCCCCGTCCTATCGCTTTGGGTGATGATCGGGTGGTGTATGCTGAAGGGATTGGGATTGTGGAGATGTGGTTGGAGACCCCGCGTGGTATTGAAGTAGGAGTGTTCCATTGCGTGCGGTACGTACCTAATGCTGCATTCAACCTCCTATCAGTCTCCTCTCTTACAAACACAAGACTGCACGTTGTCTTCGATGATGACTATGGCTACATCCTCAACAAAGATATCGGAGACGAGTTGGCCAGGTCGGTGAAGGAGGGCGACATGTACCGCCTGCTGGGGGCGACCAAGATCCCGCGTGAGCAGAGTCTTGCAGCAGTGGTGCAAGCGACAGATTGTGAGATCTGGCATGCACGCTACGGTTACATCGGCATGCGCGCCTTGCAGCAGCTTCAAGCAAAGCAGATGGTACGTGACCTGCCTACCATCTCTACCTTGGAACAGCAGTTGTGCATCGGCTGTTTGGAGGGAATTCAGCACCGAGAGGCGTTCTCTAGAGCAGGGGAGCGTGCGAAGGAGGTGTTGGAGCTTGTCCACACGAACCTGTGTGGACCGATGCAGACCCAGAGCTTTGGAGGCTCTAGGTATTTCCTGACCTTCATTGATGATTTCAGCCGTTACACTGCTATGTGCTTCCTTCATTCCAAGGACCAGTGCTTTGACAGGTTCAAGGAGTTCAAGGCCATGGTGGAGAACCATACTGGCAAGAAGATCAAGGCGTTGCGCAGCGATCGCGATGGAGAGTACCTGAGCAAGGAGTTCCAGGACTACCTCGCAGCAGCTGGCATCAAGGCGCGGCGTACCGCGCCGTACTCGCCGCAGCAGAACGGTGTAGCAGAACACGCCAACCGTACCATTGTGGAGTCGGCGCGCTCCATGCTACACGCGGCTCGGCTGACCTACAACTTCTGGGCTGAGGCCGTGAGCACTGCAGTCTACATCAAGAACCGCAGTCCAACTAAGGCGCTGGAGCAAATGACGCCGTACGAGACGTGGTTCGGCAAGAAACCGAGCGTGGGTCATCTTCGAGCATTTGGCAGCCTGGCGCACATACACGTACCCAAGGAGAAGCGGCGGAAATGGGACGCAAAGAGTGCGCAGATGCTGATGATTGGCTACGATGTGGCAAGGAAGGCCTATCGCCTCTATGAGAGGGATACAGGCCACGTCATCATCTCCAGGGATGTCGTCTTCAACGAGAGCAACGTAATCGGCACCAACATTGTCTGTGAAGAGGCAGCAGAACCAGCAGCTGACGAGAAAGTGGGAGCAGAATGCCTTCTTGATCCACTCTCTCCCGATCCTTCCTCTACTGTGATAGTGGGAGAATCACTCTACTCTCCCATGTCTGATGCAGCAGATACAGCAGCCTCACCGGCAGAAGCAGAGGAGGAAGATGTAGCACCACCAACAGCAGCAGTTGTGCCAGCAGCGCCGCGCCAGCCGCCCGCTAACGCTCCAGCACCAGGTCGCAGGTACCCTTTTAGGGTGCGTTACAAGCCTGGTGAGCGCGGCCATTTCTGGATGCTGCAGAAACCAGAACAGATGAACGTCGCAGTTGTAGCAGATTCAGATGAGCCAACGTCATACAAGGAGGCCATGGCTGCACCGGATGCAGCAGATTGGGCG